>JAQIUQ010002657.1:22500-208372 GCA_030378365.1 Hybognathus amarus | reverse complement strand
AAGTCTTACGTATTGCTGAAATGGCAAGAACTCATTTAACGAAATGAGTCAGACTTCCCATCCTGGCTTTTAACTGCTGTAAATAAGCAGTCTTTGCAAACCGGTTTGCAATTAACTATCAAACGGACATGTCAGTTTGATAGTTAATCAACCGGTTTAGCAAAGAAATGCTTATTTGTTGAGATGGTTTATATATATATATATATATATATATATATATATATATATATATATATATATATATATATATATATATATATATATAAGGTCATATAAAGTCTGGGTTAATAAAACTCTTTGTTTAACCTTTGACTTATGTCCTGTTCATAAAATACTACAGGGATGTATAAAGCAATAATGTGCAAGAGATGTGAACTACTGGGATTTTAAGCTTCAAGTCAATGCTAACCACTGAAAATTAGATCACAATGAATTCTGCAAAAATGCTCCTCACTGATTGCAAACTGAATGATGTTTATGAAGATTTAAGTCCCCATAGTATATGATTAGCTTTTATAAACATGCATGCACTTTGCTCATGATTTTACAGTAAGTGAAAAATAATTTCACTGTTCTTGACTGCAGGTATTGGAATGGACTCGTGTGTGATCCCTCTGAGGGGCACGGGGGTCTCTCCCTGGTCCAAACCACAGATTTCTTCTATCCTTTAGTGGAGGATCCTTACATGATGGTGGGTGGAATCGTATTAAAGTTTTGCAAATGTTAGCATGCACCTCACAAAAAAAATGTGTCCAACTCGTGTCCATTCTTTTACAGGGACGAATTGCCTGTGCAAATGTGCTGAGTGATCTGTACGCTATGGGCATCACAGAGTGTGACAACATGCTCATGCTTCTCAGCGTCAGTCAGAAGATGAATGAAAGAAGGTGCGTGAGAATCTCTTTTTCACTCTCGCTGTCGGATAATTTTTGGTTTTACTTTTTAAAGCTAATGCAAAAATGTAATTTTCAGTGTATATGGACTTGGTTAGAAGGTTTACTACATTTTTGGCATGATGTTTTTGCAAAGTCAGAAAGTGAACTTGCTGTGTGAAATGGCTCATGTTGTTTGTTCTGTGATGTTCTCTCAGGAGAGAGAGATTGTGATGCCTTTAATGATGAAGGGCTTCCGTTGATGCGGCGGAGGAGGGCGGGACTTCAGTAACCGGGGGACAAACTGTCATCAATCCCTGGATCATCGTCGGGGGTCGTGGCCTCTGTTGTGTGCCAGCCCAACGATTTCATCATGTGAGATGTTTCTTTCTGATTTCTCATGAATCAAAGGACTATCTTTAGTACACTTGTTTCTGAATGATCTAGTTTCTTCTTAAACAAACATTTATCACAATTTTAAAAGGAAATATTCATAGTCTGACACTTTTTTTTTTTTTTTGTTAATGCTCACATATGTCTGTGTATATATATATGCAGGCCTGAAAGTGCTGTACCTGGAGATGTGTTGGTTCTCACTAAACCTTTGGGAACTCAAGTAGCAGTGAATGCCCATCAGTGGCTGGATATAGTGAGTATACATTTTCATCTTTGGAATGATTGCTTGTGCTGTTCTTTCTCCCTTTCTCCTTTTAAGTTACAAAGAGATGGCAACCTCATCTCATTTCTCTCTGTATCTCTTTTACCTTTGTTTAATTGCTTCAGCCTGAGAAATGGAACAAGATAAAGTTGGTGATTTCCAAGGAGGAGGTGGAGCAAGCTATATCAGGAGGCTATGCTCAACATGGCCACACTCAATCGCACTGGTATGTCATTGCATAAGCTTTATTAGCATGGATTATTTTTAACAATAGGGCCAATATTCATCTCACACACCTCCTAGTTTGCAACTCTGTTTGTACTAGATCAAATGGCCTATATGCGTACTTTCAAATGACGAGGAAAACAAAAATATCTTTTCGGTACTAATAAAGAAAGATGCATTAATTTTTTAATTACTTCAGATCTCTGAGGCATATACACTACCATTCAACAATTTGAGTTCAGTAAGATTACAGTTTCCATTAAGCTGTATTTTCAACATTTGTTAATAGGAAATATTAATATTTATTTTAAACATTAAACGCATCACCAATCTGAAGTGATGTAGGAGTGAGTGGAGGAATATACGCTCATTTGCATATTCCGCATATACTACATGAAGCAAGAATGTGTTGCATTCAAGCAATTTTAAGGCATGAGTAAAAACAAATTTCAAAGGAAAAAACTTTAAATATGCCATTTTGGTGATCAACAATGAGTTTTAGGGAATAAAATTGAGTACAGGGGGAAAAATAGTAAAAAAATAGTTAAAAATAGTAGTAAACGGTTAGTTTAAAGTGTTATAAATAATGTTTCATAAAACTGCTATTGTTTTCTATATTTTTGATAAAAAAATAAATGCAGCCTTAAATTAGCTTTCAAAAACAAACTAACTAAATCCTACTGACATTAAACTTTTGAACGGTAGTGTATAAGGTAATTTCATCAGGTTTTACATTGTTTTTAAATTCTTTTTTCTCTCTCCCTCTCTCAGCTGCAGCTTTAATGCACAAATTTAATGCACATGCTGCCACCGACATCACAGGCTTTGGGATCATAGGTCACGCACGGAATCTCGCCCAGCAGCAGAGAAATGACGTTGCCTTTGTCATTCACAACCTTCCCATTATCGCCAAAATGGCCGCGAATCAAGCAAAGCCGGTGGCAACCTATTTGGGCTTTTGCAGGGCACCTCTTCTGAAACCTCAGGTAAGAGTCACAGCTCTGTGCGACTGTGCAAACACAACCGTTTAAAGTGAGCAAGGAAATATCATCAAAACTTTGCAATTACACTAAAAGTGGGCTTAACAATCAGCATTGGATAATTTCTTCGTAAATAACGATTGTATTCGCTTCAAATACTGTAGCAAAAAGCTCAGTTAGTCTGTCGTTCTCCCTTCATCCCAAACTATGTTCAAAGATTTGTATGTTTTATTTTTTATACGTGTTGTAATCGGTAATAAATGAACGGTAAATTGAATTAAATTCTTACTAAACAGCTAAAATATATTAAGTTGACTAACAAAATTGAAATTTACAATCGTTACACACACAATAAATACACATGGGATTCACAGTCCTTCACTAGTTTATTTTACCGATATTAACGTTAACGATTAATAAAGTTAATAATTGATCAATTCCTGAAAATGAACAATCCAGGTCAGTAGAGATTTCTACAAGCTCTTGGGTAGATAAAGTCTTTTTCCTGCCTCTCTCAGGTGGCCTGTTGATCTGCTTGCCACGGGCAGCGGCGGCCGGTTTTTGCCGAGATGAAATCCAGTCGTGTGGGTTTGTCGGGAGCGGTGGGGCAGGATGGAGGGGTGGGCGATGGGCAACAGGCTTGGATCATTGGCATCGTGGGAAAGGGCAATCGCTGCGCCCGCATCATCGACAAACCTCGGATCATAGAGGTACCGTACCGTGGCTCCGTGGTCAATGCGCAGGAGGCGAGCAACAATAATGCTAGTCCTCCTCAGGTTCAGCAGACATAACAACTCCTACAACGCCACAGGGGGTCTCTCAGTCTATATCCCGACCCTTACTATGATGATCGATTTAAATGTGTGTGCTCAGAACAGGCATGGTGTTCGTGAAGGACAGAGTGTGTATGGTTACTCTTGCTGTCCATTCCTTCCCCCCGTTCAACCAAAGGGTTGAGAGCAACAGACCAAAAATATTTTAACTGACCTGGTGGGAGATGGAATGGACAAGCTAACGTATTTTCATTCACTCATTCTATTTTCCAACTCATTTCTTCAAACACACACACACACACACACCTCCACTCTGTTTTCTATTTTCCTTAGTTTACTGTTTTTCAATGTTTAACAGCTATTCTTTAAAAGAGTAGCTCACCCAAACCATAAAAGCTAACTTAAGTTATTAACCCTTATGTTGCGTTAAATCTGTATGCTGCTGTTTGATAATTGTTTTATTTTTGTTGAACACAAAAGGAGGAATTTCAGGCAGATATTTTTCTATAAAAAACAGTGAAATCGGTCCTTTTGAGGCCAAAAATGTCTTTTGAGGCCACTGCAAAAAGTGATTTGTCTTATGTTCCAGTATGAATATCAAATCATTTTTAAATAGAGAAACATTTTCTTGAGAAGCAAGACATAACATCTTGTTTATGGAAAAAGTATCAAAAAGAAGTGATTTTATACTTAAAACAAGAGAAAAATGTTAATTGGATAAGAAAAATAACCCGGTTTTTGTAGTTTTCTTACCCCTGTTGGCCGAGTCGTTTTTCATTGAACTCGCTGAATTTCGATATACATTTTTCAGAAAACAAGACAAAATCTTATATTTATGTTTCTTAACTCAATGTATGAATGCTTTGATCTTTTTCTGACTAAATTTGTTGCATATTTGTGACCTGTTAACTTGAGATTCGAGTTAGCAAGTAATGGTATTTATTTGGAAAAAGGGCTGATAAATCTGTTTTTGTGTTCCTCTAAAAACAGCATACAGGTTTAGAACAACACAAGGGTGAGTAATTAATGTATCCATTACATTATATAATATCCAGATTCCAGACTTAATTATTTCTACTTGATGGGGTGGGGCTTTGAGACCTCACACTAAAATGAAGCTGAGTTTACTAAGAAACCATTCCAGTGAGTTCTTTATTAATTGTGGATGCTTTGAATAGCAAATATAGTTAATGACAATCAGGCGCGTGTTTTTTTAAGCCATCTGTCAAACAAGTGTCAAAGAAACACTATCACACAATGTATCCTGAGGCCCTGAGTAATCACAAACAGGTTGGATTAGTTGAGATATTTAGTGGTACAATCAATATTTATTTGTCAAAAATGTATCCAAATTTCAAGTGCTTTTAGGTGGTGTTTATCTTGTATCCAATCAGTCTGATTCATCCATTCGGTTTAATAGGACATTCTTGTAACATTCAATCATGTCTGGTAAAATTAGGTTATAATGTTCTGTCTTGTGGGTCTTTTCCTAATTGAGTGACCTACACTAGTTAAAGTAGGTTTGACTGGTTCTTCATTCATATTAATATGGAGAACATGCGTAATGGTTTTAGGCAGCAGTTAATAATGAATGATTGTGGTGAGACATATGGATGATCTTTTTCTTTTTCTTTTTCAACAAGTCTGTTGATTTTTGAGCCGAGATAAGCGTAGTCTGGTTCTCCCTCTTGTATCTGAGAAAGAGGGTTGAGCAGGCTTCTAGGATCCAGCGGTGTGAGCCCCAGAATGCTCAGTTGTGCTGTTTGAATGGCTAGGACAGAACAGCAGTGTCCACAGTCCTCTTCATGACACCTCTCTCTTAACCCCAGCTCATGGGACAGGTGGGTCAATGCTCCCTGGGAAGGGGATAGGCCCTGAACGTGCCACGTTCAGGGCCTATCCCCTTCCCAGGGAGCATTAGCCCACCTGTCCCATGAGCTGGGGTTAAGAGAGAGGTGTCATAAAGAGGACTGTGGACACTGCTGTTCTGTCCTAGCCATTCAAACAGCAACTGGCATTCTGGGCTCACCCGCTGGACCGAGAAGCTGCTCAACCCTTTCTCAGATACAAGAGGGAGAACCAGACGACTGCTTATCTCGGCTCAAAAATCAACAGACTTGTTGAAAAAGAAGAAAAAGATCATCCATATGTCTCACCACAATCATTCATTATTAACTGCTGCCTAAAACCATTACGCATGTTCTCCATATTAATATGAATGAAGAACCAGTCAAACCTACTTTAACTAGTGTAGGTCACTCAATTAGGAAAAGACCCACAAGACAGAACATTATAACCTAATTTTACCAGACATGATTGAATGTTACAAGAATGTCCTATTAAACCGAATGGATGAATCAGACTGATTGGATACAAGATAAACACCACCTAAAAGCACTTGAAATTTGGATACATTTTTGACAAATAAATATTGATTGTACCACTAAATATCTCAACTAATCCAACATGTTGTGATTACTCAGGGCCTCAGCAGACATTGTGTGATAGTGTTTCTTTGACACTTGTTTGACAGATGGCTTAAAAAAACACGCGCCTGATTGTCATTAACTATATTTGCTATTCAAAGCATCCAACTTAATAAAGAACTCACTGGAATGGTTTCTTAGTAAACTCAGCTTCATTTTAGTGTGAGGTCTCAAAGCCCCACCCCATCAAGTAGAAATAATTAAGTCTGGAATCTGGATATTATATAATGTAATGGATACATTAATTACTCACCCTTGTGTTGTTCTAAACCTGTATGCTGTTTTTAGAGGAACACAAAAACAGATTTATCAGCCCTTTTTCCAAATAAATACCATTACTTGCTAACTCGAATCTCAAGTTAACAGGTCACAAATATGCAACAAATTTAGTCAGAAAAAGATCAAAGCATTCATACATTGAGTTAAGAAACATAAATATAAGATTTTGTCTTGTTTTCTGAAAAATGTATATCGAAATTCAGCGAGTTCAATGAAAAACGACTACGGCCAACAGGGGTAAGAAAACTACAAAAACCGGGTTATTTTTCTTATCCAATTGACATTTTTCTCTTGTTTTAAGTATAAAATCACTTCTTTTTGATACTTTTTCCATAAACAAGATGTTTTGTCTTGCTTCTCAAGAAAATGTTTCTCTATTTAAAAATGATTTGATATTCATACTGGAACATAAGACAAATCACTTTTTGCAGTGGCCTCAAAAGACATTTTTGGCCTCAAAAGGACCGATTTCACTGTTTTTTATAGAAAAATATCTGCCTGAAATTCCTCCTTTTGTGTTCAACAAAAATAAAACAATTATCAAACAGCAGCATACAGATTTAACGCAACATAAGGGTTAATAACTTAAGTTAGCTTTTATGGTTTGGGTGAGCTACTCTTTTAAAGAATAGCTGTTAAACATTGAAAAACAGTAAACTAAGGAAAGTAAAAACAGAGTGGAGGTGTGTGTGTGTGTGTGTGTTTGAAGAAATGAGTTGGAAAATAGAATGAGTGAATGAAAATACGTTAGCTTGTCCATTCCATCTCCCACCAGGTCAGTTAAAATATTTTTGGTCTGTTGCTCTCAACCCTTTGGTTGAACGGGGGGAAGGAATGGACAGCAAGAGTAACCATACACACTCTGTCCTTCACGAACACCATGCCTGTTCTGAGCACACACATTTAAATCGATCATCATAGTAAGGGTCGGGATATAGACTGAGAGACCCCCTGTGGCGTTGTAGGAGTTGTTATGTCTGCTGAACCTGAGGAGGACTAGCATTATTGTTGCTCGCCTCCTGCGCATTGACCACGGAGCCACGGTACGGTACCTCTATGATCCGAGGTTTGTCGATGATGCGGGCGCAGCGATTGCCCTTTTCCCACGATGCCAATGATCCAAGCCTGTTGCCCATCGCCCACCCCTCCATCCTGCCCCACCGCTCCCGACAAACCCACACGACTGGATTTCATCTCGGCAAAAACCGGGCCGCCGCTGCCCGTGGCAAGCAGATCAACAGGCCACCTGAGAGAGGCAGGAAAAAGACTTTATCTACCCAAGAGCTTGTAGAAATCTCTACTGACCTGGATTGTTCATTTTCAGGAATTGATCAATTATTAACTTTATTAATCGTTAACGTTAATATCGGTAAAATAAACTAGTGAAGGACTGTGAATCCCATGTGTATTTATTGTGTGTGTAACGATTGTAAATTTCAATTTTGTTAGTCAACTTAATATATTTTAGCTGTTTAGTAAGAATTTAATTCAATTTACCGTTCATTTATTACCGATTACAACACGTATAAAAAATAAAACATACAAATCTTTGAACATAGTTTGGGATGAAGGGAGAACGACAGACTAACTGAGCTTTTTGCTACAGTATTTGAAGCGAATACAATCGTTATTTACGAAGAAATTATCCAATGCTGATTGTTAAGCCCACTTTTAGTGTAAATTGCAAAGTTTTGATGATATTTCCTTGCTCACTTTAAACGGTTGTGTTTGCACAGTCGCACAGAGCTGTGACTCTTACCTGAGGTTTCAGAAGAGGTGCCCTGCAAAAGCCCAAATAGGTTGCCACCGGCTTTGCTTGATCGCGGCCATTTTGGCGATAATGGGAAGGTTGTGAATGACAAAGGCAACGTCATTTCTCTGCTGCTGGGCGAGATTCCGTGCGTGACCTATGATCCCAAAGCCTGTGATGTCGGTGGCAGCATGTGCATTAAATTTGTGCATTAAAGCTGCAGCTGAGAGAGGGAGAGAGAAAAAAGAATTTAAAAACAATGTAAAACCTGATGAAATTACCTTATACACTACCGTTCAAAAGTTTAATGTCAGTAGGATTTAGTTAGTTTGTTTTTGAAAGCTAATTTAAGGCTGCATTTATTTTTTTATCAAAAATATAGAAAACAATAGCAGTTTTATGAAACATTATTTATAACACTTTAAACTAACCGTTTACTACTATTTTTAACTATTTTTTTACTATTTTTCCCCCTGTACTCAATTTTATTCCCTAAAACTCATTGTTGATCACCAAAATGGCATATTTAAAGTTTTTTCCTTGAAATTTGTTTTTACTCATGCCTTAAAATTGCTTGAATGCAACACATTCTTGCTTCATGTAGTATATGCGGAATATGCAAATGAGCGTATATTCCTCCACTCACTCCTACATCACTTCAGATTGGTGATGCGTTTAATGTTTAAAATAAATATTAATATTTCCTATTAACAAATGTTGAAAATACAGCTTAATGGAAACTGTAATCTTACTGAACTCAAATTGTTGAATGGTAGTGTATATGCCTAGAGAGATCTTGAAGTAATTAAAAAATTAATGCATCTTTCTTTATTAGTACCGAAAAGATATTTTTGTTTTCCTCGTCATTTGAAAGTACGCATATAGGCCATTTGATCTAGTACAAACAGAGTTGCAAACTAGGAGGTGTGTGAGATGAATATTGGCCCTATTGTTAAAAATAATCCATGCTAATAAAGCTTATGCAATGACATACCAGTGCGATCTGAGTGTGGCCATGTTGAGCATAGCCTCCTGATAAGGCTTGCTCCACCTCCTCCTTGGAAATCACCAACTTTATCTTGTTCCATTTCTCAGGCTGAAGCAATTAAACAAAGGTAAAAGAGATACAGAGAGAAATGAGATGAGGTTGCCATCTCTTTGTAACTTAAAAGGAGAAAGGGAGAAAGAACAGCACAAGCAATCATTCCAAAGATGAAAATGTATACTCACTATATCCAGCCACTGATGGGCATTCACTGCTACTTGAGTTCCCAAAGGTTTAGTGAGAACCAACACATCTCCAGGTACAGCACTTTCAGGCCTGCATATATATATACACAGACATATGTGAGCATTAACAAAAAAAAAAAAAAAGTGTCAGACTATGAATATTTCCTTTTAAAATTGTGATAAATGTTTGTTTAAGAAGAAACTAGATCATTCAGAAACAAGTGTACTAAAGATAGTCCTTTGATTCATGAGAAATCAGAAAGAAACATCTCACATGATGAAATCGTTGGGCTGGCACACAACAGAGGCCACGCCCACCGACGATGATCCAGGGATTGATGACAGTTTGTCCCCCGGTTACTGAAGTCCCGCCCTCCTCCGCCGCATCACGGAAGCCCTTCATCATTAAAGGCATCACAATCTCTCTCTCCTGAGAGAACATCACAGAACAAACAACATGAGCCATTTCACACAGCAAGTTCACTTTCTGACTTTGCAAAAACATCATGCAAAAATGTAGTAAACCTTCTAACCAAGTCCATATACACTGAAAATTACATTTTTGCATTAGCTTTAAAAAGTAAAACCAAAAATTATACGACAGCGAGAGTGAAAAAGAGATTCTCACGCACCTTCTCATTCATCTTCTGACTGACGCTGAGAAGCATGAGCATGTTGTCACACTCTGTGATGCCCATAGCGTACAGATCACTCAGCACATTTGCACAGGCAATTCGTCCCTGTAAAAGAATGGACACGAGTTGGACACATTTTTTGTGAGGTGCATGCTAACATTTGCAAAACTTTAATCAGTTCCACCCACCATCATGTAAGGATCCTCCACTAAAGGATAGAAGAAATCTGTGGTTTGGACCAGGGAGAGACCCCCGTGCCCTCAGAGGGATCACACACGAGTCCATTCCAATACCTGCAGTCAAGAACAGTGAAATTATTTTTCACTTACTGTAAAATCATGAGCAAAGTGCATGCATGTTTATAAAAGCTAATCATATACTATGGGGACTTAAATCTTCATAAACATCATTCAGTTTGCAATCATGAGGAGCATTTTTGCAGAATTCATTGTGATCTAATTTTCAGTGGTTAGCATTGACTTGAAGCCCAAGATCCAATAGTTCACATCTCTTGCACATTATTGCTTTATACATCCCTGTAGTATTTTATGAACAGGACATAAGTCAAAGGTTAAACAAAGAGTTTTATTAACCCAGACTTTATATGACCTTATATATATATATATATATATATATATATATATATATATATATATATATATATATATATATATATATATATATATATAAACCATCTCAACAAATAAGCATTTCTTTGCTAAACCGGTTGATTAACTATCAAACTGACATGTCCGTTTGATAGTCAATCAACCAGTTTACAAGAACTGCTTATTTACATTCAGTTTAAAAGCCAGGATGGGAAGTCTGACTCATTTCGTTGAATCGGTTCTTCCATTCAGAACTACAACCCGGTTAACTGATTCAGTAAGGGGGTTTACATTCAAATAAAGCGATATGCTGACAAGATGATACCAATTTGATTAAGGTTTTTCCATTAATAAGATTATCTACGTGTATCTTATTTATGAATCTATTATACAACCTCGTCAAAAATATATTTCCCGTACGTTTTATTGGTCAATTTTTTTATTGGTTTTATTGGCTATTCAAGTTACTTACTTTCGCCCATTACAAAACTCGCTTAACTTCAGAATGCTCTTACTATCAGTACCAACAAAATCTGGTTTTTGGTTTGATTGCTATTTTGTGAACCGATTCTTTGGAAAGATTCGATTCAAAAGAACGAACGTGTCATGAATCATTGCTTGCTTTTTGACAGCGATAGTGTGACAGCGCGCGGCTCATACTTTACCTAGTCGAGGACCCTGGGGAACTGAAACAAGTTGCCCGAATCACCGGTCTCGTCTCCAACACCCGTCCCCGAGCCGCCGTCCTCTCCGGGCGGGCGGTCAGGCTCTAGTCCCTGCAGGAGTTTGACGCAGAGTCTCCTGCGGGACTTTACACCCTCATCCTTTCATATCGGAAAAGGCCGTGAGTCGGAAGCCACGGTCTAGGCCGTGCTCCTCGGTTGCAGCGCCTGGTATCCCGCCGGGTAAAAGGCTCCATACCCTCCCGCTCCGCCGGAGTCCACTGACTGTGACTCGGAAACTGACATGGCTATGCTGAATTGTGTACGTCATTCAGGTGGTGAAACACGGCGAAGTGAGAGGAACATAAGTCGCCTCAAAGAAACAAGAGAGTGTTTTATTCTACACGCGCTTGGTCCTAGAAACGAGTATGGACGCAGCGCGCTTGCGGACTGAACCAACTCATCCTGCAGAGGGGAGCTTTGTTGTCACTTTTATGGCACAAGTAAGATAATTCGTCGCTGACAGACAAATTATTAGTAGAATATACTTAATATACGTAAGAAGAGTAGGAAAATCGATACTTGCACCAAAATGAACTATCGCTAGCATTTTTCATTAACTGGTCATACTTTCACCCACCTCAGAATAAACGTCACACAGGCATAGTCTGCTATCTTGAGCTCCGCCTTTTACTGGTTCTTCCCATGAAGGTGCATCAGACATTGGGATTGATGCCAAATATTATGAATAATCACAAATGTACAAGAAGGCGCTAATCATGGTCTCGAAAAAGATGCTTCCTCAAAAAATAAATAAATAAAATACTGCAAATAGGTTGTGAATATATGCATGTTACGTGAGAACAGTGGCGCCTTGCGAAAGTATTCATACCCCTTTTTTCACATTTTGTTGTAGCTGCTGCATTATTTTAAAGTACTTTAAATTACTATTATTTCACATCAATCTAAACTCCATACACCATAATGTCAAAGCAAAAAAAAAAAAACAGATTTGTGACAATGTTTTATTACAAAAGGAAAAACTGAAAAAAAGTAAATTGCATAAGTAGTTAAACCCTTAACTCCATATTGGATGTTGAGCATGTGATGAACAGTGCATCATTTCCTCCAGGCATGATGCTTGAAACTGAGGTTCATCCCAGAGAATATTATTTCTCAGTCTGAGATGGCTGGGGAAACTGACGCATATTTTTCTATAACTGCAGATAAAGTAAAACCGTAAATCTTCCTATATAGTCCCAATCATAGCCAAAATATGGTACATGTTCACAATAAAAGTTTAAATAAATAAAATAATGATTTAAACTATGTTTTACTCCTGATATAAACAGTTCCATTAAATATGCCATTCTCATTAATGGAGTTAAACAGTTAAATTACCTGAAATCATTACTGAGAAAGTTACAGCATTTTCTATATTCAATGAATATAAATATTTGTAGTGGATGCAATGCTTTTGGACACTTTTCATGTGGTATGCTGTTTTAATGTTTTAACTACAGAGATAATTGCTTATGATTGTCTGAGAAAATATTTTTGTGGAAAAAATGCACAACAAAGGCCTATCTTTTTCCATTAAAATATAAATCAATTAAAAATACTTTTGGACAGTGGAAAAGATTGAGAAAAAACTATCTGAAATATATACTATTTGATTTATGTATTCAAAAACAAGGCAAGGATAGGCTACTAAATGATTTTATTAATGTGATGGCTCGTTATATTTTCCTAATGTCTTGTACCATTAAACAGTGGATGAATAATCATATGCAAATAACATGCAGAGGAGACGCATGTGTGGACAATCTTCTGCTGACTGGGATTTATAGTGAATTCTGCGCAGCTTTAACTGAGGCTCTACAGCGATATGTCAGACACATTAACAGAGCCACAAAGCGGTATTAATGGTTTACATTTCCTGCACTGAAAACACTACATTTCATCAGCAAGTGGAAAATAGTTATTTTCAAATTTTTCAGAGCAATTTAATTCTTCAGGGGTTGAAAAGCAAAGTCAAAGCAATGTCAAGGAATCTGAAGGAAGAAGCGTGCATCCCAAGTGTGTGATTGTCTGCCAGGGCTTCTCTGCATTTATTGATGTCTCAATATTAATAAATGTGGTTAACTGAGACAAGCTCTTCATCAAAAATTAAATGACTCAAGAAAACTTACAGAAAAGATGTTTATTCCCATATTCAATGAATTTCATTGATATTTGGGACATTTCAACATACAGAACTGGACTATGATGATGAGTCACAGATAAATTACCTCAGTTTTTGACCTTTTGAGGTTCAATAATGATAGCATAGATGAAAAATTTAAGTCTTAAATTCTCATGTGTGTTAAAAAAGGAAAAAAAAACACCACTTCAGCTGTTGATCATACCGATACTTTCACTTAAGCTCTACACCAAACCAATCTCTTGTTTCAGCCAAGGTATTCATGGCACGAAACTCGGCACATTAAAATGGCAGGAGGAATGCCAGAAGACCTGTTTGAAAAGTATGGTGGAAAATTGACTGGAAAAAAATTCTTTCTCAAGCTTGGATAGCACTTTTGGTGCTGTAGGCCAGGGTAGTAGACCAAAATACCAATCAGGGCAGCCAAGATCTCTGTGGACACCCAGGGACCACTCCATGCACCCTGCAATTCATATATAGATGAATCGGTAAATAAATTAATAGAGAGACAAATCATAGAAAGTAAACAAGAAGTGGCAAAATGAACGTGTGGGGGGGGTCTATCTTTTTAATGCAAGATTAAAGTTTGTTCTTAGTTTCATTACAGAAACGGTCAGCTGTTGTCAATGAAGATTAGTATGCATACTCACCCTGTGATCCACATTGACGGAGAACAAAGGCTTGATAGAATCAACATCTTCATTATTTCTCTGAGCCTGAAAGCATTCAAAATTCTCATGAGCACCATTGAACACAGTCTCATCAAGCGTGTTATATGGATAGTTAATCAACATTGTCATTTACTCTGCCTCATGTTGTTTCCAGAACTGTGAAATTTACTTTCTTTTGCAGAACAGAAGATATTTTGAAGAATGTAGGTGATGCCCAATGATGTCCATTGTATAGACAAAAAAGACATCCTTCAAAATCTTTTCATGTTCCGCAGAAGAAAGTCATTAAGATTTTAAATGACGAAGATAAGTAAATGACAGAAATTCCATTCATTAAGTGATCTACTCTTAAATCAATCATTCCTTAATTTCACAAACCTTTCTTAGAGTGCTGTATAGACTCCTCGTCAAAGAATTTGACCTGATATGTGCCAGAGCTGGCCTGCTTATGAGGAACACTCCATGTAGACCTGGACAAACATAAATGGAACAGTTGGTTACATATGTAGAGGGGTCTTACATGTAACAGATTCATTAAAAGACCTTAAAGTTATAACACTGTCGTTCATCTTTGAAACACAAATGGACATATTTTTAATTAAATATGAGAGATTTCTGTTCTTCCCACTGAAAGTCTATTTACCTAAACCCCGACACTTGAAATCCATATGAATCGAATGGTTTAATCCAAGATATAGCAAAGAGACACGATTGCTTTATATGATGAACAGATTTAATTTAGCATTTATTCACATGTGATCGGCAAAAATACATTGAGCTCTCAAATATGGTAAACAGTAGCGCGTGAAAGAGAACCAATGAGGTTCATTCTTGTGTTACGCAGCACGTTTGAGCTTCAGCAAGAACTAATGAGGTTCATTCTTGTGAATCAGGAAAGTATGGTTGAGCTTCCATTTAGAATAGAGCGCTTTAACTACATTTGCTGATAAACATTTAGGTGTGAATAAAAGCCTAAATTAAAGGAGTAGTTCAATTTAAAAAAAACTTTTGCTGATAATTTACTCACCCCCATGTCATCCAAGATGTCCATGTCATTCATTCTTCAGTTGAAAAGAAATTAAGGTTTTTGATGGAAACATTCCAGGATTTTTCTCCATATAATGCACTTTATTGGGCACCGAATGGTTCAAGGTCCAAAAGACAGTTTCACTGCAAACTGTTCAAAGGGCTTTAAACAATTCCAGACGATGAATAAGGGTCTTAACAAGTGAAACGATCGCTCATTTAAAAAATAAATAACAAAGTTTAAGTTTTATAAGCTCAAATACTCACCTTGCTCTGTTCTGTGTGACTCTCCTGTTCAAACTCTTTCATCAAAATGAAACAATCTTTTTTCAAGTCAATTCATTCATTGAATGAACCAGAATGACTCGGAAAAAGATTCATTCATTTGATGAATGATGCTGAACAGGAAGAGTCACGAACCCGCATCACAGAACATAGCAAGGCGGAGCATTTGCACTTATAAAACGCTAATTGTTGTTATTTATTTTTAGCGATCTTTCACTTGATAGACCCTGTATCAATTATCTGAATCATTTAAAGCCCTTGAACATTTTGCACTGAAACTGTCTTTTGGACCTTGAACAGATTTTGAGTGCCCAGTAAAATACATTATATGGAGAAAATATATAATGTTTTCATAAAAACCTTCATTTTATCTGAACTGGAAGAAAGAATAATGTGGATATCTTGGAATAGCATGGGTAGTAAATGATCAGCAAATGGTTTTTTGTTTAAAGTGAACTACTCGGTTAAATCATCATATAAAGCAATCATACCTTTACAGATGCCATGGATTGAATATTTAAATACATTTTTAGAGGACGGACAGAATCAGAAATCTCTCAGAGATCATCAAAAAGATCATTTGGGTTCCAAAGATGAACCAAAGAGTTATGTGTTTTTGAAAGACTTGAGGCTGAGTAATGATGACAGAATTTTAGGTTGAACTATGCCTATTAAACCCATGTAACTGTACCTGATATTTGCCAACATCTTGGCCTCTGGTCACAGGAAACTGTTTTCCATTGACGTCTGCATAGAGGGCAACACTCTAAAAACAAAACAAGCTGGTCAGTCCACTTTTACTGTACCAATGACCCGTGCATTTAAGTAACAGTAAAGCACCGTCAGTCCACTCACCTGAGCTCCGTTTGCACACGCCAGACTCAGTTCAACGATGAACACAGTCTCAGAAGAGATGAGCGCGTCTGTAGTCGTGTATGAAGACGGAGAAATGACTGGGTCTGTACAAGTCTCAGCTGAGGAGAGAAAAGTCTTTATGAATAACAAGCTTCATGTCAAGTTTAGTCGCTGAATGAATGAAAGTAAACGCCAGTTGTAGTGATTTATAATGGATTGATGTCATAAAACGGAATCAATTCGATGTCAGTTAGCTCGCGACATCTTCTTGTTAGCCTGTTTGATCGATAAGCGAATACACGTCAGATTGAAAGCTGAGAACGAATGGTCATGTATATCTAACATTAATTGAAAGAAATGGCAAAGTACCTGCACATAAGCTCAGACATAAAGCCAAAATAGCTGGTATAACTCGCATCATGTTGATGTCCGGGCAGTTGAATCCACCTCTACTCGCTCAAACCTGGAAAAGAGAGCAACACAAGCAGCGTCCACCCAATGGAGACACAGACAGACACGTCACCTCAAAGAAAGAATGACGTGTATGATAGCGAGCGCGCCCTCTCGTGAAAGCCGCCGGTACTGCAGGTCTTTTGTCTAGAACAGTGGCTCAAAACCAAAACCCACAACCAGGGGGCATCAGCAAGACACCAACGTCCACATCCATAGACTGTAGTCCACATTCATTGGTATTTTATCTACAGTGACCCAAAAGTATTTGAACACGTAAGAAAATAAATCGTAACCAACAAGACAAAGTAATGTTTTTCCGAGTATGAAAGTTTACACAACCAGAAAGTGTCCAAATACTTTGTTATTATAATTCTAATGTACTAAAAGTAGTGCTGTCGTTACTATTTATAAATATATATATGTGAGTATATATATATATATATATATATATATATATATATATATATATATATATATATATATATATATATATATATATATATATGATGTATACAGTATATACACGCATATTTTATATATATATATGATGTGTGTGTGTGTGTGTGTGTGTGTGTGGACACGCACACACACATTTGCTTAAAATACTAATATATAGTATTTTGAATCATATTTATAGACATTATATAAACACAAACTTTTGTTAGATGTGATTAATCAATTTGACAGCACTAATTGAAATGTATTGTTTATCATAATCTAAATTCATATGCAACAGTTAGTTAAATAAATATAAAATATATTTAACCTCAAATTTTGAAAATGATTTGGTTAAGTTTAATTAATTAAAAACAAATAAATTTCACATTTGCTATGGTAGGATTTTATTAACAAATATTAAAACATATGCAATTAAATTTAATTAAACTATTTTTTAATTTGACAATGCAAATATTAATATTAAAAAATTAAGTAATATAATATTTATTTTTGTATCATAAGGCTGCCTCTTTTTTGAGTCTGTCTTTGCTAGTGCCTTTTTCAGCTCTCAGCATTAGTTTCTTAGCATTCATTTAAAGTGAATCACTGATCAATTCGAGTAGATAATTATATTCATACCTTTATTTCAGTAAATCTCTCCATAACAATAGTCTGTACAAAGTTATTTTTTCCATATTCACTTTGGCTGATAATACACAATATTAACACAGGCGGGCATAGAATCCTCAAGAGTGCATACATCTAGAGAAACAAATACCACAGGTATAAAGGAAACATTGTCACTGTCAGATGTGTGCAGACGTAAAGCAGACAAACATTCACACGTGCAGTACATTACACTATGCTGTCACAGAAAGGCAGTACAGATGAGCTTTTTTTAAAGAGATACACACACAGGAACATGGTGGCAGCTCTATAGCCACATGATAAAAACATCTGCTAAACATCGGTCTACTTCAAGTCAATCTGCAGCAGGATTAAATGTTCAGAGACCTCAGACAGTTCTCGTCTTTAGCAGGTTGTTGATTTTCTCTTCTCATTTTTTGTTGTTGTGGATACAGTTCACTCAGGTGTCATGAAAACACCCGAACGTCTCTTCTCACTGGATACAGTCCATGACGTGGATCTGCAGGGTATCCATGTCTGGAGCCTTGTACATACATTTTGGGCAGCGGTAATCAGGCAGCTCGTCCTGGTCATCATCTCTTCTGCGTGCAGATGGAGGCTGGGCTGGGTTGAACATGGCTGCTCCTGTGAAAGGTGCTTCAAAAGCAGACATTTCAAGTTGAGACCCCAAACATGTTCAGTTAAAGTAATACAACAGTATTTAAAGACATTACAATGTACATTCAAAATGAAGGAAAGAGTAAAGCACATGCAGACTCTGAATAAGGGCTTTTACCAGGAGGGGGCGGGTGAGGTCGAGGCCTGAAGTTCTCCAAGTGTCTCTGTTGCATCTCCTCAATGCGAGCTCTGTGAAGAGACAACATCCACATGTAACTCCTAGACATTTTCTGTTGAATTGTGTTCTCTTTCACATCTTGAATGTTTGAATTGACTTGGCTTAAAAGAAGTGCATTGTGACCATGCACCACTGGTCCAAACCTGGACAGAGACAGTTCCAGAACGTGTTTCACACTGTAAGGCAGTAGGGCTGGACATCCACCATGTTAAGCACAAGGGCTGTCGCCTCATTGTTGATGAGAAGTGGCATGGTTAACTACATTTTAATTAGTCGCAGAAGCAAAAACATAGGAAATGGCGAAGTCACTCAGTGACGGATCGCTAACATGGCCGGTCCATACTGTAATATGTCGGGAAAATCCGAAAATCCAAGTGTGGAAACATTTTGAGAGAAGGTGATGTGTGAACTCAAACATGGCTTATTCAAAACATGCAAGTAGTAGCCTCACATTAGCCACTTTACATGACCACTTGCTCTCTCGTTATCATTAACCTAGATAAATGTACGATATTAGGCGCATATCCAAGCGTTTGTGCAGTGTGGAAGCTATATTAGTCCCAGACTTGTTTAACTTAACTTCCACATCCATGCCTCCCCTGTTGTAACATCGTTTAAGGTAAATAAGAGGATGATATCTAGTGGAGAGGACTCAGTAATAAGATATTGATATTATTACATGCTATGCAACACAAGAATGTACCTCATTGGTTCTTTCTTAAGCTCAAACGTGCTACGTAACATGAAAATTAACCGTACTGGTTCTTACAGTTCTATATTGATGAATGTTTATATGCTAATATAAGTCTAAATTCAATCTGTTAATAATATAAAATGATTGGGTCTCATTCATGAAACACGAGCAGAACGAATTTTTGTGTAAATCGTGTGTAAAGTGGTTCTGGCGTAAATTTTCGATTCATTAAAATGTTCGTATTTTCCAAATGTTAGTTGGTACGCAAGAAATCTACACCTGCTCCCAGCCACGCGTAAATGGTGCGCTTAACATCCGAACGTTTTACTCATTAATAAGGCTGCATTTTAATTCACCTTAGAATCGGGTAGGCTACATATTTAAACAGCATTTTGAAAAAAATATTTTATATATTAGCCTATATTATATAGTATAGTATTTTATATATCAAAAACATTGTTTTTTTTTTGTTTTTGTTTTTTTACTTCTATTATGAGAGCCAGTAGGCTAATTTATGGAAGCTTGTTTCCGCCACTGAAAAAAAAAAGAATAAATGCGACTTTATCACACAATTGCGAGTTATAATTGCGAGATATAAAGT
The DNA here is from genome assembly GCA_030378365.1 of Hybognathus amarus. Lineage (NCBI taxonomy): Eukaryota > Metazoa > Chordata > Actinopteri > Cypriniformes > Leuciscidae > Hybognathus > Hybognathus amarus. Next base: position 188,505 of record JAQIUQ010002657.1, on the reverse strand, counting down.
CATAATTGCGAGTTATCAGGCTAATTCTAAGGGGAGAAATCCTAACTTTCCCCTAACCTAAATCTCACAATTCTTACTTTATAGCCTATCATGCATTTCTTGACTTTATATCACGCAATTGCGACTATGTAATGCAATTCTGAATTTATATCTCGCAATTCTGAGAAATAAAGTCGGAATTGTGAGATAAAAAGTCGCAATTACCTTTTTTATTTTTCATTCTATGGCGAAAACAAGCTTTCATAAGTAATAGCAGATCTGGTGATCGATGGTGGTCCTTCTCCAGTTTGAATACGATTTTTTAACTCATTTGTTTTTTGCTGTCAAGCTTAATGTTGAACCATTTTCTTCTCACTTCTGGGACTGTTCGATTAACAGATGAAACTCCATTAACTGCATCTGTAATATGCTGCCAAGCTTTCTTTTTTTAGGACCTGATAGGCCACTATATACGCTTGAAAATAAAAGTGGCGTTTTGAATGAACTTGATAATAAAACTTCAATTTCTGCATCCGAGAAATCTTTCTTTTTCATTCGCATTCATGTTATTATATGCCTTATATATAGTTGTCAGTCGAATATAATGGGCGGGATTTATGGTAATTGAGAATGAACATGCACGCGCATCCCATTTACGACTGGTTGGAATTCACTAACACACACACACATTTCACTATCACATCTGACGTTTACGAAGTATTTGTGAATCAGGAGAAGAGTTTTCGGGAAGATCTCTTAACGCGCAAATCACTCTCATATTTACTCGTATATTTACGAATGTTTCATGAATGAGACCCATTGTGTCTTCAGAAAAATTGGACTAAACTGCTGGATTCATATGGAATGGTTTTCTGATCTCTTTATGAGCGATTTTTGAGGATTTGATTTCCTCAAAAATATATCCATTTGTTTTGAAGATGAAAAAAAGTATTACGAGCTTGAAACGACATGAGGCTGAATTTTTGGGAGAACTATGCCTTTAAATCCATCAATAATCAAGACTTGTTCACTGCTTCCATCTTTTTTCATACCTGTGACGTTCCCTCTTGCTTGAGTCTGTCTATCTCAACTAGTGCCTTGTTTAGCTCCTCTTGCAACTCTTCCTTCTTTTGATTGAGTTTCTCTCTGGCTTCCCTTTCAGCCAGGAAGTCCATCTTAAAGATCTCTGCCTGCAAAAAAGAAAATGTGTGATTGCGTTTGTTACTATATGCAGCTAGGATGCATGTTGAATGAGTATTCATAACAAAGACAAAGTAAATGATTATTTGAATGAGGTGTTCTTTTTACCTGAGCATTCAACACTGGTATAGTTTCTAATGTAGCTCTCAGCTGCTCCATTTCCTCCTTGAGTTTATCAATGTGTTCCTGTTTTAGGGCCAGAGCTTTCTCAGCCTCTGCTAACCTGTTAGCTAGAATCTCTGCCTCTCCACTCTGAAATGGAAATACCACACATACACTTTCCATTAACCACATATAGTGCAAACCATGCACTGACCCATTTGCCAGAGTGCTTACCACAAACCGTAACAGTTTTCTAGTTTTGAAGCATTTAGGTTTAAGAGATGGGTAAATGACTAACAAGTGTCCACCATAAAGAGAAGGAAAAAAAAAATTACAAATTGTTTAAAACATTTTTATTTAAAAAAAAAAAGTATCCTAAAAATATCTAATTATTAATAAATGTAAATTTAGGCGTATTGACTTTTACACACAATCAAGAGGGTTGTGTATTTGTTTTTATTAGGGGTGCACGTTATATCGGCCAGCATAACGGTCATCGGCCGATATATGTTCATTTTTAATGTTATCGTTCATCGGCCTGGTAAGAAAATGTGGCCGATACATTAAAGCCGATAAATTATGCATTATTCCCTTCAGCTGAGACACTTGTTGAGAACTGTTTGTTTTTAAATTTCTTGCAATATGATTTGAAATCTTTTCAAAAATGTAAATACGGTTCGTTAAAACATGTGCAGCGCAAATCTGTCATATCGGCTATAAAACACTATAATGAGAACATCATTATAATTGTGCGCTTGGGATATGGACTTAATTTTGAGACTTTTGATTTCGCAATTAGGCTCTCAAAACGATAAAACTTTGGATTTAAGTTTATCGGCCGATATATCGGTTATCGGCTTTCAAATATAAAGAATTATCGGTTACTCGGTATTCGGCCAAAATTTTCATATCGGTGCATGCCTTTTTTCTGTACCTTAGTTGCATCAGTGTTATTATTGTAAACTAAAACGGTTAAAAAAAATCATTGAAAAAGCCCAAATAAAATATAAGATGAAAAACTACTAAAACCTAAAAAGATTTAGGTTGAAGTGCTAAAAATACTAAAACTGAATACTGAAATAAATGCTAAATACAAAATTATTTTAATTAAAAAAAAAATTGATTTTTGTAATTTTATGTGCTTTACTCTATTTTATTAAACTAAAAATTGAATGAAAACATAACAAAATTTAAATTAATAATAAATATAAGTATTGAACAGTGCCAAAGCTTTCAATTTACATCATGTTTTTGCAGTGTTGAGCATTGTAGCCAATCACAGACATATCTGTTGAGCATGTGGACGCAATGGCCAATCAAAGGTGTTTAAGTCAGAATCTGCACAACAATGCGAATTCTGCACACTCGCGAATCCACTCATTGTAAGTAACAAAGTATAAACACAAAGTTAAAAAGAGATCCATTGCACAGTGTAGACAGCTTCATAACAGGAGTTTCGCAAGACTGAAGCTTTGTCTGTGATAAGAATGGCAGCAAGCTTAAATCACTTTCTGTACATAATATATATATATATTTTTCATACTGCTAACTAGTTTCATAACCAACATAGTAGAGCACAAACAGCAGCTACCTACCCTGTGATTGGCTTGCTTGTCACTTTTAAGTTTGTCTGTCGTAATCCTGAAACAGACATGTGTATGCATGCTGGAGCTGGGCCAGCTTCCTCCTAGACGAGGAAGAGCAACAGGAATTGTAGGTTACTGTTACAACTGTAACAATGAAAAAGGGAAGCTGCTTTTGATAAGGGACTCTCCGTCCAGTTGAACTCACCTCTCCTCCACTATGACGAGCCTCTCGTTCTTCAGTGCAGTTTCTAGGTTCTGTGTCTGCAATAAAAGATTGTCCACTGTCACACTGTGCTGCTTCTTCTGCTGCTCCATGTCTCTCTCTCTAAAGTCTGCAGGCGTTCTGTCTTCTTGCCCAATCTGGGAGATCAAACAGGTCTTGTACACAGCTGCCGACTCTGCATAATCAAACACATGCACAAGGATGAAGAGATTCACTCACTTGTCCTCTAATATTCGTCTCTCTGCTTCACTTTTCTCCAGCCAGTTTTGTCGTTCATTCAACTCGCCGAGAAGGGACGTGACTTGAGCTCTTAGAGCTTCACTATCCTTTGTCAGCTACAAACACAAAGATGATGATGATCCATGATCTCAAATGCTAGCATAACTCAACACAGAAAGAAGTGGCATTTGCCTGAGGAATCAAATGTTATATCTTTGCTTATGTACCTGAACAAAATCCTTCTCTTTCTGTTTGAGAAGAGCCTCAGTTCTGTCTCTCTGAGCAGAATTCTTCTGAAGACAGTCCAGCTTCTCCTGGAGCTCCCTGTACCTACATCCCAGCAAAGACAGACAGACACTGCCAGTCATCTTACTGCAGTTCACCACCAAAGATATTGTCGCACAACTTGTATTTGGACTAGGGCTGGGCAACGGTTAATCACGATTAATTGCATACAAAAATAAAAGTTTGTGTTTACATAATATATGTGTGTGGGGTGTATAATTATTTTGTATATATATATATATATATATATATATATATATATATATATATATATATAAAAATACACACATGCATGTACATATTTAAGAAAAAATGTGTTAATAATATATTAATTAATTTATAAATATTAATATTTATATTTAATATAAATTATGTATAAATAAATAAATATATACACTACCGGTCAAAAGTTTTAAGATCGGTAAGATTTTTTTATGTTTTTAAAAGACGTTTCTTCTACTCACCAAGGCTGCAATTTTTTTGATAAAAAATACACAAAAAACACAGTAATATTGTAAAATATTATGACAATTTAAAATGACTTTTTTATGTTAAAATATTAAAATGTAATTTATTCCTCTTGAAAAAAGGCTAATTTTCAGCATCATTACTCCAGTCTTCAGGGTCACATGATCCTTCACAAATCACTCTAATATGATGATTTTATGCTCCAAAAACATGTATGATTATTATCCATGTTGAAAACAGTTTTTTTTTACATTTTTATTTCAGGATTCTTTGATGAATGGAAAGTTCAAAAGAGACAGCTTTTATCTGAAATGGAAAGCTTTTGTTACATTAAACACTACCCTTTAAAAAATTTGGGGTCAGTAAGAATTTGTATTTTATTTTAGGGGAAATAAATAAGAAATCAATACTTCTATTCATCAAGGATGAGTTACATTGATCAAAAGTTACAGTAAAGACATGTATAATGTTAGAAAAGATTACTTAATTAAATAAAGGCTGTTCTTTGAACTTTATAATATATATAGTATATTAGTATATACATGCAAATATTTCTCAAATATATACATGCATGTGTGTGTATATACATGCATAATCGCAATTAATCTGTTGCCCAGCCCTAATTTGGACACATCAATTAATTTCTTATTATCAGTATTTTCTACATATTTAAAGTAACAGTAAAGTCATCAAAATTAACAAAATAAATAACAGACTGTGGGGGAAATTTAGGGACCAAATGTTAAACAAATCAAAATATTATATTTTAGCTTCTTCAAAGAACTTTCCCTTTGCCTAGATGCAAGGACCACATTGAGCTCTCATGTATGTGGGACTAAATTTACTATGTTCAGCATTTGGTCCAACTAAAAAAATCTATCAATAAATACATATGTATAAATATAATATTACATTTTATTGCTATAATTATGAATAAAACATATATACACACTACTGAATGTTTGGGGTTTTATGCTTTCAAAAGAAATCTCTAATGTTCACCAAGGCTGCATTTACAAGTGAAACTCAAATTTAAATATCATGCAAAATTTCAGTAATTCAACTTAAAAGGTGAAACTACTATATTATATAGACTCATTACATGCAAAGTGAGATATTTCAAGCTTTTATTTGTTATAATTTTGATGATTATTGCTTACAGCTATGAAAAGCCCAAATTCAAAATTTGAATATTGTGAAAAGGTTTTCATAGCTGTAAGCCATCATCAAAATTATAACAAATAAAAGCTTGAAATATATCTTCACTTTGCATGTAATGAGTATATCTAATATATTTGTTTCACCTTTTAAGTTGAATTACTGAAATAAATTGACTTTTGCACAATATTTCAATTTTTTCAAGTTTCACCTGTATTTGATCAAATATATGTTAAAAACAGTCATTTGTGAAATATTATAACAATTTAAAATAATGTAATTTATCTACCATAACTCCAGTCTTCAGTGTCACATGATCCTTCAGAAATCATTCTTATATGCTGATAGTAACACTTTACTTGAAAGGCACTTCAGTCTTATGCACTTTACTTGTGCATAAGACTGACATGACACCTTCATAACTATGATATGACATATGTCTTGAATATGATGTAGGGTTTATGCATGTTTATGTCATTTGTCATTAAGTGTCTTTCACTCAATAATGACATATTGAATGCAAATATGACATTGTTTAAGATGTCTTTGTTATGACATCTTGACATAAACAATGACATCATAACCTGTCAGTGTCTTTGTCATGACAACTTGACATTAAATGAAGTTAAACTGTCATGTGGTTGGCTTTGACATTGGCTTTAATGAAGCCATTATAACTGTGTCATGAATATTTTTCTTGACCTCAACTACAGCAGTACACATTGAATTTGTCATTAAAATGTTATGATGGCTTCAGCCAATGTCAAAACCATCCACATGACAGTTTAATGTAATGTTAACCAATAAAGCCATGTGGTTTCTCAAGTTTGATAATTTATCTGCTATGTCATGTTTATGACAGGTTGTGTTGTCTTAGTAATGTCAAGTTGTCAAGACAGACACGGACAGGTTATGATGTATTGGTTTATGTCAAGGTGTCATAAAGACATCTCAAAACAATGTCATATTTGCATTAAAAATGTCATAAATGAGAGAATGACACTTAATGACAGTTGTCGTAAACATGCATAAAACTTGCTTCATATTAATAACATGTCATGTCATGATTATGAAGGTGTCATGTTAGTCTTATGCACACCCCTTCAAGTAAAGTATTACTTTTTTTACTTAAACAATTCTCCGATCCGAAATAATACTAGTTATGCTAGTCAGTGCATGTCTCATTACAGTCACAGACAACATGTTCTTGTAACACGAATGAAGAGGGAGGACACTCATGCACACATACAGTGAGATACGTTTCCCCTCACCTGCCTTGTGTAGCCTGAAGCTGCTCAGTTAGTTTAGCCAAGTGAGGGCTAAGCAGACACGTGAATCAAGACAGAAGAAAAAGAAGAGATCCCAAACCATTCACATTAAAAGAAAGGAAGCAAAGCACCTTTATTACAATCCAATCCAAGCATGCAAAGTTAAAGGAGCATCACTCGGTAGGGAAAGAGAGCAGAGTAAACTGAATATTTGAGAGTACCTTTCTGCAGGAACGGTGAGAGCACATGTCTGCTGAACTGACTCTTCTGTAACATTCTGATAAAGAGAGGATGAATTCATTAGAGAGGAGTAGTTCATTAGTTCCTAAACTAAACCAAAGTATGCTAAAATTTTGAACAAGAGCAGCTATTTAATGTCCTGTAAGAAACCAGTAACAGTGTCCTGTGGTGCAACATTTTTGGGTTAGTAAGATGTTATTTTTTGTTCAGCAAGGATGCATTGATCAAAAATGACAGAAGACATTTTAAAGGCTACAATTTAAAAAAGATTGACATTTAAATAAATGCGGTTCAAAATAACTTTCTATTCATCAGTTATTAGAACTGTATCATGTATCAAACACATCATGATTTCTACAAAAATATTAGGCAGCGGCACAACTGTTTTCAACATTGATAATAATAAGAAATGTTTCTTGAACACCAAATCAGCATATAAAGGCTGGTTCACACGGGATGATTTTAAAATTGTCGGCCGATTTTCCAAACCTGAGAGACCCCACACACGGCGATAAAAATCATCAGGTCTAACAGTTTTGGTCGTTCGGTGTGTGGTGCGCAGCCACACGGCAAATCAACACATGACACACGAACCGATTTGACTCCCGAGCATTCCCAGGTCAGACGGAAAATCTCACAAAATCCCTCGAGATAAAACGACTTCAGAGTAAACAATCATGGCGGACGAAGAGGATGCAGTGGCGATAGTGTTTAGTTTGTTTTTAACGGGGAAAAAAACGTCCACCGGACATTCTGGTGCACCATACCGCCGGGCGCCGGCTGTTTTGATTTTGTTTACCGCCAGTGCTTCCTCTACGCCTCGTCACCTCGCTTTCTGATTGGCTACACGCCACAGTTCACAGGCTGCATGCTCGTTCGCTCCCGGTGGACACCACACACGAGGAGAAATCGGGCCAAAACAATCCAACATGTTGGATATCCCCGATTCAGATCGGAGCGGTCCCAGCATCCTTCCGAGCAGACGAGAGCAGTCTTAACACACCACACACAGCAGGAATATCTGATCAGACTATTTTACGATAATCGGAGCATCCTTAAGAATGTCGGAAGGGGTGAATCCGGGCTAAAATCGGGCTAATAATCCTGCCGTGTGAACTCAGCCTTTAGATAATGGAGAACGGCTGCTGTAAATTCAGCTTTGCCATCACAGGAATAAATTGCATTTTAGAAATATATAACTTTAAATTTGAATGATATTTCTAGGGCTGTCAAGTGATTAATTGCAATTAATTCGCATCCAAAATAAAAGTTTGTGTTTACATAATATATGTGGTATAATTGTGTAATAATTATTTATATATATATATATATATATATATATATATATAATATACACAAACATGCTTGTATATATTTAAGAAATATTTTCATGTATATACTGTATATAGATTTATATATAATTTATATTATATATAAATATTTTATATATAAATATTTTTTTTCTTAAACATACATGCTTGTGTGTGTATTTATATATATACAAAATAATTATACACAGTGCACCCACATATATTATGTAAACACAAACTTTTATTTTGGATGCGATTAATTGCGATTAATCATTTGACAGCCCTAAATATTTCACAATATATTTATATCTGGACTGTGATGCTATTTTCTTCTGGAAACAAACCTTTCTGCATTATTTTCCTGTTATCTCTGTAAAGCTGCTTTGAAAATCTATATTGAAAATACCGCTGTATAAATAAAGGTGACTTGATGATATTGCTTTTAATTTAATCAAATAAATGCAGCCTGAGCATAAGAGACTTTTAAAAATGTTGACCCCAATTTAGTATTGTTTTTAAGAAACATTTTTGTATAAATATTATCCATGCAGTTTTTAATAAGACACTGCAGAACTAACTCCAAATACACTCTGAGTAGTTACACAATATAAATGACAGAAAAGGGGTTGGACATGTTACTTGTCAACTGACCATATGACACATCTAATTGTAGCAATAAACATGTGGAAATGAAATGCTCTACCTGAGTGAGTTTGGAGTGTAACTGCTCCACCGTGGCAAGGAGATTTACTCGCTCTTTCTCACTCTCTGCTTTTTCCTTCTCCAGCTCCTCATTCCTCCTCCTCAGCACCTTCATCCCTTCCTCCAGCTTCTCTTTGTGGCTTTTCAGCAGTTTCAGAAATTCATTAGAGCCCTCGGCAGGCTTAAGAGTAAAGAGATTTGTAAAGATTAAAGTAAAAATAGACTATATTAAAAAACAACAACATTATTTTTAACACACCACACAAAAAAGAAGTCAAAGCAGACTGCAGATGTTGCACACACAAAAAAACAATGTTATAAAAAACACATATTGAGAATAAGATTTATGGTAAATTACCAAACTTTGAGGCATTGTGTGTCTGTCAGTGTTTCCTTCAGCTCGGTCAATCGGTAAAGCTTCATTTAATACCTGCGCGATGAAACAAAAACAGGATGTTCATTTTATTTCAATGAACTGAGAACTTTCTGCAAGTTCCTTATGATAGAGGATTAACAAAAGAACCTACTTCTGGTGAGTCCATGAGGGCATTCTTGTTTGCATTGGAGCACTTCAGCTCTTGGTCCTGAGTTCCAGTCTCTTTAGAGATGCCGACACATGGGCCGATGCTGTGGTTGAGCTGTCCTAACAGGCTCTGGTTTTCCTGCGCCAGCCGCTGCACTAAAGATCTGGCCTCACGAAATCTACAGCTCAGGAACTCTCGCTCCTCCCGCGACCTCCTCTGCCACCCCTCCATCTCTTCACATCTCTCTTTGAGGGCATCATTGCTTCGCTTCAGAGCCTCTGTGGAAAGTTTACAGTTGTTTATGCATTGCATTCAATAGGCCATGAATCTGGCGTAGATCTCGTCGTCTCACCTCGTAGCTGATGATTATCTGTTATGAGTCTATGGACCACTTCATTTCCCGCTAATTCAGGAGGGACCCTCAGAGACCCCTGTGAACTGGCCATCAGTGACCCTTGACCTCCAGCACCCACAGTTTCCTCTCCATTCAGCTCCCACTGCAGAGTGCAACCGCCTGACGGCTGCGGCTGGACCATGATCCTGAGAGGGAGAGAGAAGCCCATAATAAACATCGGCAGCTCTGAATCGCAATTATCTTTCCAGTTGTACATGATTCACGAGGATATTAAATATCAGTTAATATTTATTTATTTTGAATGATCTTTTAACGCCATGTCAGCAGAAATTAATAAAGGGAATAAATACAATTAACAAAATTACTATTTCAGATTATACTTTTTTCAGGGGATTTTTTAAAAATACATCAGTCAAACATATCTTTGAGTAAAAAGTTTGTTTTTTTGTACATTAAAAATTGTGCAGTACAGTAAAATATGTTTGACATGGAAGGCATGATGGTGGTTCATCACCTTTTAATAAATTACCACGAGTATGTGTTAAATGAACGGAACAGCACCTAGTAAAACCACTTTATCATAACTAGATTTTAAAGATTTTTTCTATTTTGGAATTAAATTCATTATTATTCGTATTTGTGTCAAAATGATCGCAAATTTATTTTAATCTGTTTTGGACTGTAAAATGTTCCACTGCTCATTTGAGAGTGATTGATTAAAGTTAACTATTAATATTATTGATTTATATATAAATCAATAAAAGTTAAAAAAAATACTTACTTAAAAATATAACTTTTCATTGTAAGATCATAAAAGAGGTCTATTTAATATTAACAGTTATAACTTTTAATCCTAATGTATTAGTAAATCAAATAAATAAATAGCTTTATTAAATATTTGTTATTGTTATAAAAATAAAATACTCAAATAAAACTATTGTAACAATAACAATAATATTTACAAGTGGGTTTTATTTTTATTTTTTTCACTGTTATTAATTTCCAACTTTTTCAGAGGTGGAAATGACACATTTAACATTCCCTGATATTACATGGTTTAATTACAGATAGATAAAGTTTATTCGTGCAAAATTAAATGGTAATGGTTTTAACAAACTTAAATGTAAATTATTTTACAAACTTAAAGTGTAATGGATGAATTTCGGTTTCACTTTACAACAAATGCTAAAACAGCTTATTAAATTAGGATATTCACTGACACTTCTTGCCCTTAAAAACGCCAAATATAAAATAAAATAACTCATAACTCAATTTTCGTATTGAAATTAAGAAAAACAGTCATCTCATGATTCCTTTCCCATTTAGAAAGATAATATCACTGTTTCTCATTACGGTGTTCACTCTGAAGACAAGCACATAACTCAAATACGCTGTTGAGTCTTATATTTACCTCATATTTTGTTCTTATCGACAGGTTTATTTTAAAACAACTTCTCACGTCTTCTGAAAACCGAGACGCAATGTTTTGTTTACAGGCTCGTTACAGACGCGTACAGCTAACGAACTAGCATCAGTACATTTAAACCCTAAAACATGCAAAACCACATAGCAACACAATTCAGACTCATTATATACACATAGATTATCTGATAAATATATCGTAGGATGTTATAGGAAGACAATTATTACCTTATTTAAGCCGTTTACAGTATATAAGTCTACCGCTAACACTGATCCACTGCCTGTCGGTCTTCCGCCACAGAAACACGGCCCTGTGTATAGTCAACCGCAGACGGTCAGGTCGGCCAACATCTTCAGCTTCACAGAGTTAGAAAATCAGAATCAAGGCTGATATAGTAAATCAGATAAAAACATCCAGAACAGTTCAGACAGGTGCACACTGTCGAGGAATTCCCCGCGGTACTTCCGCGCTTCATCACACTTCATCTGCTTCCGGGTAGAGGAATTATGGGAAGACAAATGACAGTAAAAAAAGTCACATGCGACTTCTGTCTTCACCAGAAGCGTTCATAGAGGAGGCGTTTTTGTTATTAATGAGGTTTTAAACCTTTTTTTATGTCTTCAGGTCATTTAAAAGAAAAAATACAAAGAATACACAATAGCAAAATACTAACAATAAGAATAATTATTATTAGGCTATTATTATTGAATTTCTAATAGGCTAATAATAAGGATTTGGTTTTGTGCCCTTACATTTATACAAAGTTCTTATGCAGTCAAAATTATCACACATTTATTATCTCTGTTTTGGTCAATAAAGTGCTCCAGTCCTTAACACAATACACTACAGCACTTTCACCTGTTACTGAAACAAACTGTAATAGGATAGATGTGCTGCAATTGATGTGAAAGGAGGCCAATATTGACTGTTCATGTCAAAATGAAGATTGGTAAATAGGTGTTCTTTTCTTTTAAGAAAATAAAAGAAAAAGTATTTAATGCTTTTGAGTGCTTTATTGTCGAGATTGACTTGCATAGGTTATTCACATAATAAAAATGTTATTGAAAAAAATTGATAAATAAGTCAACTTGAATGTACAAATGTAAGAGGTTGTTTTATTCAAATACATGTATAATAACCATCAAAATATGGCATCTGGCTTCATAGATAATACATGAAAATTACACATATCAAACAGAAAAATATAAACAGATGATATGAAAAATGATGAATGTACGTTTACTTGTAGTCGCCACAGTTGAAAGTGTTAGATATTAAATGTTATATTAAGCTGACAGTCTACTAATACTATAATGACAGATGGTTGACATGTAGTTGAAAAGTTACTTATAGTTAGAATGTCTAAAGTGGAGTGTTACCAAAAATGTATTACATTAAGTTAATTTAAAACGATTATTATTAAATAATTAAAAATCTACAGGCTCTAATAGCATGTAATCCTCTTCTTTAAATTGTTTTTGAATACATGCTTTTTTTAGACTTGGAAATCAGTTTAACAAGCTTCTTCAAATTCCTCCTTAATTGTGTTTCTTCAGTCTTTTGAGACCGTCACATATATGCCACTGCAACAGCGAGCCACAGATGTGCAGAATGGAGTGATGAAGATATTAACCACACTTATCCACAGTGACCTCACACAGGGCAGGCAGGTATGACACACCTGAATACAGGGCATCACACACCTATGACAAGAAGAAGAAAATAGAAGAAGTGATAATATGCTTAAAGGGATAGTTCACCCAAAAATGAAAATTCTGTCGTCATTTAGCCTACTTACCCTCATGTTGTTCCAAACCTATGAGTTTCGTTCTTCTGTTGAACACACAAGAAGTAGTTTGTTTTTTTCCAATACTAGTCAATGGCTACCGTCAACTGTCTGGTTCCCAGACATTCTTCAAAACAACTTCTTTTGTGTTCATCAGAATAACTGAAACTTGTAGGCCTACAGATTTGAAACAACATGAGGGTGAGTAGCTAAATGATGGCAGAATTTTCATTTTGGGGTAAATATCCCTTTAAAAAAACTTTTGTTTATCTATCATAAATATATAACTTTTTTTCTTAACAAAAAGAGCCTACCAGATGTGCATGCAGGCCAGCAGGGCAAGGAAGCAGCCGCAGAGGCAGGAGAAGGGAACCGCACACAGCGCAGTCAGGCAGCGGTACACCCACAGCCGCGCGGACTCGAAGGCGATCCCGCTGTACACCCACACGCGGTCGTAGCTGTGTGTGGACGCGGGCTCTGCCAAAACATCGCTAAACTCTACCTGATGGTGTCACAATGAACAGAGAGTTACGTACATTTTATTCCTGGTTATTCTTATTTCATGTAGGCTACTGTAAAACATCCTGGTTGTCCATCCTCAGGATGAGAAGTCAGTGACGTTGCGTTCACCTTCAAGTGTTTGTTGACGCCACAGGGATCCCTGATCTCAACATGAGCGAGTGAAGGGGTGGAGGAGAACTCTGGTGGAGGACGTGGAGACGGCTGGATCTTCTTCACATCATAGTCGTCTTCATCATCATCATCAATATTACACTCCACCAAATACTCGTCTCGCATCATATTGACTGCAAAGCAGATCTTTAAAGAGCAAACACTCTTTAAAATATGTCTTCCAGATGTAAATATTACATCAAATAGACGTGTGCTATCTAACAAACATTTTAGCAAACAGTACAGTAGGCCTACTGAGGTAAAAATTATTTTCATGATTTATCACATTTTTTACTTTTGTCAAATCAACTTAGATAATTTATGTGGTTCAGAAGACTTGATATTTTGAGTTTCTGTTGATCCAATTTGAATTCTATTAACTACATTTTTTAATTTCAATGAACTTACATTTTTAAGTCACACAGGTTACTTAAACCAGCAATACTTTTTTACAGTGATATGAATAGATCAGGTTTTTAGCATATCTGTGGGTTAAATTAAATTAAACGTTTTAGTTCATAAACTACATAATTTTTCACAAATAACCTTTTCTACGCAATAAAATAGAGCATATGTATAGGCCTACATCCATGTATAAAAAAAAACTGAAAGACTTTTCCAGATCTAGAAATCACACTTTTAAAATTCCTGTATATCAGGTTAACCAAAATAATGAGAACAAAATTGTAATTTCGAGACGACAACATTCGGAGCTGTTCGTCTAACTAGGAAGTATGGCATATTAAGGCCTAAATTAATCTGCAGCAGTTGGTTAATACAAGGTGGAGCTCTCAGAAAATTCCCATTACAAGCTCTGGAAGTTGAAGTCTCGTAATTACGTATAATTGCTACATTTTAAAACATTTTAAGCCATCTTGCACTCTTGGAAGTGTGCCGAGGCCCCGTTTGACAACCACTAAATTAGGCAACATGTGACAAATACAAACCCAAGCCAGAAAAGACACACCCTGACAACTCTTGCTTACTACATTTACTCATTACGCATCATACATGCTTGTCTGACTGAGAAGCAATGACATGAACCCACCAGTACTGAATGGCATACAAGCGTAGATGATAAAATGGAACATTTCATTAATCAATTTGATAAAAAAAAATAAAAAAAATACCTGACTTACATGCATTGCATTTTAAATGCAATATGAATGAGATGCAAAATATTTATTTATTTTTTAGCAATTTTGAATATTTATTACTTACCCTATTGAATATTCAGTCCTGGTCCAAAAATAAACTCTAGTTGTTAGTAGTTTATGACTATTTTGATCAGTCAGACAGACACTGCAGATCTCCATAAACTCGTCATCCACATCTAACAGATGAATATAAGGCCTATGTCATTCTGTTGGACATCAGAACGAATGGAGCGGAGCGTTTTACAGTAAGGCAGTGTGACCTTACTCTCTCTGCCTTGTGTTCTTTGCCATAGTCTAGTTTGTGGAAGTGTGTGTACCCAGTAAAGAATTAGTAGGCTGAGCGTAGAGTTATTTTGGGGAGAGGAATGGAGAGGGCACCACTAATCAGGTTACCGGATAGGCTAACCCTCTTCACTCACAGCCAGTTTCCTCTCATACACTATCCAATTTTAGGCCTAGATCTTTTCTTTTTTTTTTCTTTTAGTAAACATTCAGTGGCCCAAAAAATATAATTGGACAGTTAAGAGACACTTAAAATGGGTTGCACTTTATTTTAAGGTGTCAATGTTACAGTGTAATTATATTGAGTACAACTACATGTACTTACTATAGGGTTAGGGCAGGATTGGGGTTTGGTTGAGGGTTAGTTGCATGCAATTATGCATAATTTACTGTTAGTAAGTACATGTAACATATGAAGAGTTCAAATGCAAAAGCCTCTAAATGCCATTTGAAATTTTCTTCTAAAATGACCATTTTTATCAAGCTAGTATATTTAAGTATATTTAGTATATTTAAGTTCAGTAATTTCACTTAAATGACAATTAATAGGTAATCTTCATTGCCATTTAAGTGAAGTTACTGAACTTAAATATACAAGCTTGATAAAAATGGTCATTTTAGAAGAAAATTTCAAATGGCACTTAGAGGCTTTTGCATCTGAACTCTTCATATGTAACAAGGACACTGTGAAAATAAAGTGTTACCTAAAATGTATGTCATTGTATTACACGGTGTAAAAGCAAAACTATTAACACTTTACTATTACTAAGTTTCCATATGTTAACATCAATTAACTTCATTAGTTAACATAGACAATGAAAATACTTCTAAAGCATCTATTAATCTTGGTTAATGTTAATTCCAACATTTACTACTACATTATTAAAATCAAAAGTTGCATCTGTTAATATGTTTTAATGAATTCTGGCTAACATGAAATAATAAAAAATACTGTTTAAAATGTATTGCTCGTTGCTCAACTAATAAAAATAGTTTTCATTGAAATAAAGCTGAAATAAAATCAAACATGAAATTAAGAAAATTGAAACAGAGATAAAATACAAGTTTAAGTTAAAGTACTAAAATATCTTAATATGAAATAAAAATAGAATAAAGCTAAATAGAAATACCACCTCAAAAAAGCACAACACACAATAAAACAAAAACTGAAAATCAATTTTTTTTAAATCTAGTTTAATGTATTAAATGATAAGAGTGTATATATATATATATATATATATATATATATATATATATATATATATATATATATTATTATTATTATTATTATTATTATTTTTTTTTTTTAAGAGTAATTATTCTCCATGAAATATTTGACGAGTCAGCAGTATTTTAGAATCTATAATTTATTTTGATAATATTATAATCCACATATCAATGATGACATCATCTACCAGAGACACACACTGCTAAGGGGAAGGGATGGGTGATGGGGTGGAAGTCGAGGGAGACCAGTAACCAGAGGCATTAATATGTGCAGCGAAAAGGAAGTGAGTGCCATTGTACTTCCTGTGACTACATGTGCCTTTTCACAGTTTGTTCTTTTCTACAGTCACTTCTCTGTTGGACAGTTCCTGAGCTGCTTTGTGGCACTTATCTTCACAGTTGTTTTTTTCACACGGAGCCAGCGGGATAAAAAAAGTCTACAGAGCTGTGCTTATTTTGGCCATCCCACCTGTTCCCACGCGAGACCATCCCAGCACATTGCATGCATATGTGCTGGTTCCTTTACGACAGAATGCTTTTTAAAGAATAATCCATTGTAATGCAAATAATGGTAAAAATAGTAATGCAATTAAATGTAAAAAAAAAACAAAAACATTAAATAGCAAATGATACAAAAAAAACACCAAATGAATCATCTAAAAATAAACACTGGAGCATTTTAATATTCATCATGTCGTACCTAGAACTACTTGAGCTATGCATAATATCAAAAAGCAACAAAAAAAACAAAATCACCTAAAGTAGATCTCTTGGTTCCCAAACATCTGAGTGGCCTTCATTAATCTCTTCCTACATTCAGAGTGACACATTTATATTTAAAATTAAGTGTGGACTCTCTGTCATGGACATCATTCCCACAATTCACTTCCCAATCAGAATCTATGTGCTTTGAGGGACTCCATGGTGCTCCATGAACACATCATCAGCAGATAGTTATGTTTTTCCAAAAGAACACAGCCAACATTACGGTCAAAAACGTCAGACACATTGGACATCACTGCGGTGAATGATTAGAGTAGGATATTCCTGACCGAGGACCAGATAAACGGTTATCAAAGCTAGTAAAACACAAATACAACCAATATTAGGATCAATGACGTGGTCTCACACGAATAGTTAATAAGGCGTAAAGAGTACCATATATTGTATGTCTGGAAAAATATATTCATATCTGTGATGAGTTTGCTGTCCCCCCAACACTCATACTCAGATTCACTCATATCCCTTCCTCTTCCTCAGTCCTGCTGGTCTTGGGGTTTGAAGAGACCTCTGCTGCGCAGGCCGAAGCCTCCCTTCTTCACCGGAGGTCGAGCCGCAGCGGAGGCAACCGACGGGACAGATGCAGGGGGAGAGGAGGGGGGAGCGCTCGAACCCGAGACTTCCAGAGGAGGTTGACGAGACAACAGCTCCCTAAACACAGAGTTCATCTGCCGACTGACCTCCTATGAGAAAGAGAGAATCGGTCATTAAAACATGAGGATTTTCATATGGGTTTCCATGTTCAGATTTAAATCAATAGTTCTCAGGCTTTTAGATTTGAAGGCCCCCATTGTCCAAGTAATTTACAAAGGTAAGATATTTCTGGTACTTCTGCTGTAAATGACAAAGCTGCTTGTTTTTAAACCCATGGAAATATATTAAAATAATTAATTTATAATTAACAACTAAATCCATGATTTTATTTTCAATAACCTTTTGCATTAGTTTATGGGGGATTTTTTTAATTTCTCAGCAATTTCTACCTGATAAAATATGTCAGCTTTTCATAAATAAAAAAAAGTTTTTTTTTGTTTGTTTTTTTGTGAAATGTCAGGTCAGTATGAGAATCATACCTTGTCGATATGTACCGTCTGTCTGTCGGCTGCTGCTCCTACTGGCCTCAGACTGTCCAATGTGTGTCTGCGCTCTTGATGACTGAAGAGAAAAAATATAGAAAGGAAAAATATAGAAGGGAAAAATGACTTACAACAACATACACTACCATTGAAAAGTTTGGGACAGTAATGTTGTGAAATAGTTTTACAATCTAAAGCAACCGTTTTCTATTTTAATATATTACTGTGACACAAAGCTGAATTTTCAGCATTTCTCCAGTCTTCAGTATCACATAATTCTTCAGAAATCATGCAGCTTAAGGTTTTGGGCTGTTTCAGATGAAAGATGACCAATCGTGGCGATTCCTGTGGTCATGGCTCCTAAACAGTGGTCCAACGGACGTTGGCACGGTATTGTGACCAAAGATAGCCTGGGATCATTCTCTGACATTTTCTGTTTGCTGACTAGCCAATAAAAATGGATTTTAAAATGGACTGGATTCTTTGATGAATAGAAAGTTCAAAAGAACAGCATTTACTTGAAATAAAAATCTTTTTGTAACATTACAAATGGTTCAACTGTCACTTTTGAGCAATTTAATGCATTCTTCCAAAATAATATATATATATATATATATATATATATATATATATATATATACACTACTATATATATTTATATTTATTTATTTATCCTACTGACCCTAAACTTTTAAACCTATGGAAGCTTGTTTCAGCCATAGAATGAAAAATATAAAAGGTAATTGCGACTTTTCATCTCACAATTCTGACTTTTTTTCTCACAATTGCTAGTTTACATCTCGCAATTCTGACATTATTTCTCAGAATTGCGAAGATGGAAAGTCAGATCTGCTAGATATAAAGTCGCAATTGCGTGTTTATAAAGTCAGAAATGCATGATCTAAAGTCAGAAATTGCGAGAAATAAAGTCAGAATTGCGTAGATATAAAGTCAGAATTGTGAGAAATAAAGTCAGAATTGCAAGATATAAAGTCAGAATTGTGAGAAATCAAGTCAGAATTGCGAGATTTAAACTATTCTGAGGGGAAAAAGTTAGTTTTTCCCTAGAATTGGCCTGATAAGTCGCAATTGCGAGTTTATTTCTCACAATTCTGAGAAAAGATGACAGAATTTTGACATATAAACTCGCAATTATTTGTTATAAAGTTCAGAATTGCGAGATGTAAACTCGCAATTGTGAGAAAAAAGTCAGAATTATGAGATAAAAAGTTGGACTTCTGTCTTTTTTCTCAGAATTGCGACTTTATATCACGCAATTCTGACTTTATATCTCACAATTCTGACTTTATATCTCGCAATTCTGACTTTATAACACGCAATTGCGACTTCATATCATGCAATTCTGACTTTTTATCTCGCAATTCTGAAAAATAGTCAAAATTGCAAGATATAAACTCGCACAGAATTGTGAGATAAAAAGTCACAATTATTTATTTTATTTTTTTATTCAGTGGTGGAAACAAGCTTCCATATGAACCTCATTTTTGTCACCTCAAAAAATTATTCTGTAAGTTCATTGGGGTTTAATGGCGGTCACATACTCACAGTGGTGTAGTCTACCTGATATCGCAGGTATACGCCGTATACCCACAAGAAAATGTCAAGGATTTCCATATACCCACTTAAAAAAGCGTGAGGATTCATAACAACGTCGTTTTGTGACAGAACTTTCATTCATAAATTCACCCCGCCGTCTGTGTTTGTGCACACGATTAGAATCGCAGAATCCAGTAACAGATGTAAGTAGCTGCAAAGCGGAATGTCACGCAATTTGGCCATTTTTGAATGAATAAATCAAAAGTAGGGATGTACATGAAACAGGGATGAAACAAATCTCAATATGTAGCGTCTATGAATACCAAAAGCTGAAAAAGACTGCTATATACAGTATACTCACAGGTTATATCACAGTATACTCACTACAAAACTAGACTACACCACTGCATACTCAGATCACACCTCATGCATGTGCCTTTCAGCAGCTGGTACCGTCAAAACAACAGCTTCTGTTCTCCTACCCTGAGAATTGGCGTGCAGCTGCAGCTGACTGAGGAGGAAGGATGAGTCGTCCCTCGGGCACCTGCAGGGGTGAGCTTCCGTATGGGGCTCACATTCCCACTGCTGCCTCCACCTATACTGCTTCCTCCACTGCTGGTCCTCTGCCGGCAGGGCAAAGAAGCGCTGTCACTGTTCACTCTCATCCTGGGGAACGACAGCAAACAGTGCAGAGACAGTAAGATCTCAGTGGGCCTGTGTAGAGCACCATGGTGTGGTCTGAGAAATGTACCTGGTGCTCTGTTCAGACTGCTGCTGTTCTTCTGATAGGTTTCCTGTGCTTCCCCCTTTGCTGTCATCCTTCTTCCCTCGTTCCTTACGCTCCGCCCTGAGGATGCGAAGACAACAGGATGAGGTTACCAAAGCTAATGTTAAGGTTATGGCTGCTAAGATATTGTATTACAACAAAAGCAATATGTTTGTTTATTATGTTTTCTTGGTAACACTTTACAATAAGGTTCTTTTATTGAACATTAACTAATGCATGCAGCTAACCATGAGTAATACATTTGTTACGGTTTTTGTTAATCTTTGTTAACGTTAGTTAATACAAATCCAGCTGTTCATTGTTCATGTTAGTTCACAGTGCATTAACTAATGTTAACAAGATTTTAATAAAGTATTAGGAAATGTTGAAATTAACATTAACAAAGATTAACAAATGCTGAAGTAGTATTGTTTATTCTTCAGTGGTAACACTTTACAATAAGGTTCATTTATTAAACATTAGTTCATGCATTAACTAACATTAACTAACCATTTGTTACTGTATTTGTTATTCTTTGTTAACGCTAATTAATACAAATACTAGCTGTTCATTGTTGTTCATGTTAGTTCACAGTGCATTAACTAATGTTAACAAGATTTTAATAAAGTATTAGTAAATGTTAAATTAACATTACCAAAGATTAACAAATGCTGAAGAAGTATTGTTCATTTCTTTGTTAATGTTAACTAATGTAGTAACTAATGAACCTTATTGTAAAGTGTTACTGTTTTTCTTTATGTCTATGCAGTGGTTTGCATCAGTTTAGACACCATATTTTATTTAATGCAAAAACAAGGCTCTGAGGGATGCATTTACAGCCCGTTTGATGAGACTCACTCATAAAACAATACAAGCGGAACAAATTTGTTTAAATCATTCATAAATCCATTCTTACGTAATTGGCTGCAGTGAACTGAAGGAGACAATTATGCAAGATAGGATGTAAAGGTTTGTTCTTCTTGCTTTTTATGAATGAGCCTGTTATGTCTCGCGTACCTGGATGTTGATCATTCTGCCAACAAAACATTTAGATGTGACCTTGAGCCTTATTTTCAGCATGACATATTGAATGAACTGTCCCTCACAGTCTGTTAGTGACAAATGAAATCTACTCTGACTAAAGTCTGACATATCTGACAGATACAAATATGGTAATATAAAAGCAGATTAATCAATTTAGTTAGCAAATTATGCTCATTAGCTGTTTTAAAAGCATTCAACACTGAAATATTGACAAAAATTGTTCAATGTAATAGATTACCAGATTTACCTAATGTTTGTGCGTGCTATGTATTTTTTTCATATTAATGTTTACACTACTGTTCAAAAGTTTGGATTTGGTACGGTTTTTGAAAGTGTTTAATATCACATTTAATCAAAAATAAAGTAGAATTGTAAAATATTATTACAATAAATACTTGTTTTCTATGTAATAACTAAAATGTAATTTATTCCTTTGATGTCAACGCTGAATTTTCAATTGCTGAATTACCATCAGTGTTGAAAACAGTTGTGTTGCTTCATATTTTTGTGGAAACAGTGATACATTTTTATTTGAAATAGAATTATTCTATAAATCTCCCCTACTGTCACTTTTGAACAATTACTTCCAGTCAGAGACACAGAGCACAGAGTTGCTGTCTATAAAGCATATTATGCTACTAAATCAATCCCTTACTGGGTCAGGATGCTGTCTTTGTAACTAGTAAGCAACAAGGCTTTCGACTAAGTTCTTAAAGGGCGCTTGTGACAATTTAAACTTTTCTTTCTATAAGTCTTATTGTTTAAATGTAGTTATAATAGGACACCAATGCAATGTTTGAAAATGACCTCATATAGTTTATGGTAAATATGGTCTAACCCTTCTACCATACTGATGTACTTATGGGGGATCAGGCCTCTCACTCCTCCTAGTTCCCCTCTCCACCAATCAGCAGAGACCTTGCTGTGTAGTAGGAGGTGGTCACCCTGCTTGAATGACAGCTCGGCTGCAGAGCGTGCAACATAATCAAACATGGCCACAGCCTCGGACTCTGCTCATACAATGCATACAGACAACACAAAGCATGGCAACAGAAATGCCACATATGCCAAAATCCAACATGGAATGTCCACAATGCACAACAGCACACAGAAACCCAACATAGAACACACATGGGATTGAAAGATTTAGATTAGTTGAAACTTCAAATGTTTAAAAATAAATTGTCATGATGTATGTTGTACTCTCTTACCATCTTCACTGGGAGGATGTTCAGTTTCTCCCTCGCACTCCTCTGTGATGGGTTCACTGGAAATAGAGGTTGGTGTTATTTAAAAGTAAAAAAAACAAAAACATTGGAAAAACCCAGGCAAGAATTGCTTACTATTCTTTAAAAACTAAGATCTTTTTAAATAATCTTTTAAAAAAATTATTAAGTTTGATTCAACTTTTTTTTTTACACAAGCAATATACACATCTCTACGGTGGCGTATTGCATTCACTTGAAGAAAAAAAATCTACTCTGTTTTTCTGAATTAACGAGTTAATTTTTCATGAGAAAACATTTTTTTGCTCTGTTTTTCTGAATTAACGAGTTAATTTTACATGAGACAAAAATTTTTTGCTCTGTTTTTCTGAATTAATGAGTTAATTTTTCATGAGAAAAAAAGTCTTTGCTCTGTTTTTCTGAATTAAGAGTTAATTTTTCATGAGAATTTTTTTTTTGCTCTGTTTTTCTGAATTAATGAGATAACTTTTCATGGAAAATTTTTTTGCTCTGTTTTTCTGAATGAAAAATTTTTCTTATGAAAAATTAAGTCGATTAATTCAGAAAAACAGAGCAAAAACATTTTTCTCATGAAAAATTAAGTCGTTAATTCAGAAAAACAGAGCAAAAAACTTTTTTCTCATGAAAAATTAAGTCGTTAATTCAGAAAAACAGAGCAAAAACTTTTTTTCTCGTGAAAAATTAACTCATTAATTCAGAAAAACAGAGCAAAAAAAAATTTCTCATGAAAAATTAACTCGCTAATTCAGAAAAACAGAGCAAAAAAAAATTCTCATGAAAAATTAACTCGTTAATTCAGAAAAACAGAGTAGATTTTTTTTCTTCAAGTGAATGCAATACGCCACCGTACATCTCTGTTACAAATGAACACTTAAGTTTTTTTCTCAGGACCTACCATTTTTGTACTGTTGCACTGAAAGTGACAGAAGTGCAAATGTTACAACTTACCCCATATACAGAGTTAATTGTAACAGACAGAGGGGTTAGTTGTAACACTTTTGTGTAACACACATAATTCAGTACTATTTTATTTGCATAGTTTGATATTGTTTGTGTATCTAGATAGATGGATATCCATGCATCCATCCCTCATCCAATCATCCTTCTATTATGGATAGATTCTATCAATATCATGGATAGAGACATAGAAAAGGGCTGCACAGTTTTGCAATAAATAATAATAAATAATGTCTTAAAATATTGTAATTGCAATTGAATTAGATTTCTGTGTGGCAGCTGCATGTAAAATTATTATTATTAATAATAATAACAGTAATAATAATACAAATGAGCTTAAAAATCTAAACTTTAAGGGGTTATTGCATTAAAAACCAGCCATATTTTTAATAAATAAACAAGTGATCAAAGCATAATAAACTAAATAAACTAAACTAAACTAAATTCCAACATTGTTTGTGAAAGTCCAACAAAGTTAAATGTATAAATAAATACTCAAACCTGAAAAGTTGTGTGGCTCCCTGTTTTCATTTGATTATCATTGTACACTTGGCGGCTTAGTTCTAACACTGTGCTACAACCAACCCCGCTGTGTATTACATATTTTAAGCCTAGCTAACAGTCGCTAGGAATTGCTGACATGTTTCAAAATGGTGCTATGTTTCAGCAAACAAGACAGTGATTTAGGCAATATAAAGTTAGATTTGGAACGTGTACACCCAACTCAGAAACCGAAAAACCTATGATGAAAAAATGTACTTGCATGGTGTAAAAGTTCAAAATCACCAAAGAAAACTTTCTGTAGAAGTTTGCTCTGCCTGGTAAACACCTACTACCAATAATCTGTGGCAATTATGTCCTCTTTGATGTGGAAATCTTTTTCCGGTTCATTTCGTCTGTTCATTCCGTTAAGGTCAGATGCGAGTAAAAATGTGAACACACTGCTTCACAGTAGAAAGTTGTAATTCTAACTGAAATAAAAAGTCCATATTTACATATTCATCTAAACACTGCTGTGAGCAGTGTGTTTGCTAACAGTATACCCGCTGCTCAGGTGTTTCAAACTTCTTTCTCCCCCTTAAAGAAGGTCCTTAGGACTCACCAGTACTCCTGCTCCAGAGTCATGCATTTCTCATAGACGGGGCCCGGGAGTTCGGACGGCCCTGGGAAAATGTTCTCGTGATGGAGGATCATGGTCTTGACGAGGTCATTGATCTGAGGTGCCAGGGTCACTTCATCACCACCCATCTCCACCCCTCTGAGCAGACTGGGGCCGAAGCACACGGCCAGGTTATACGGCTGCATCATGTTCTCATCACTGTACTGAGAGACACTGAACAGACACAAACAAAACTGGTTACACACCGCATCACTGCACAGCGTAATCAGGTTTGGAAGGATTACATGGGTCTTTAAGAGAAGAGAGCAGGACTCACTGATGAAGGAAGGCAAAGAGATAGCGCATCACTATGATGACGGGTCTGGGGAAGGTCGAGACTATCGTCTTAATCTGCACTACTTTTTCTGTCATGTTTTCCATCTCTGAAAGAGACACAGAGTTAATAGTCAACTCAATTAAGACTTTCAAAAAAAGCAACTTTTTACATGAATTATTGTAAAGCAAATTAATGTAGACATGAAAGGCATCTTACGGACACACTCCATGAGACGGCTAAAGCTCTCCTCGGGGAACAGAGGTTTCTCTAGACCTCTGAAATACAGCTTCAGAACCCCTGCCACTGAATCAATGTCACTCTCAGTGTCCGTGAGCGGGTCCTCTCCTGCATCACACAATAAAAGAGAGAAGAACAGTTGGCGAGACACAGAAATCAGACAAGAGACTGACCAAAAAGGCATAATTGTATATAAATATATTGTATATAATATAATATACACTACCAATTGTTCAAAGTTTGGGATTGGTAAGATTTTTTTTTGGAAGAAGTCTCATGTAGGGCTGTCAAACGATTAATCGCATCCAAAATAAAAGTTTGTATATATAATATATATATTATATATAAATATTTTATATATAAATAATATTTTTTTCTTAAATATACAAGCATGTGTGCGTATTTATATATATATATATAAAACAATTATACACAGTGCACCCACATATATTACGTAAACGCAAACTTTTATTTTGGATGCGATTAATCATTTGACAGCCCTAATCTCATGCTCACCTGAATTTTCTTTTAAATTAAAAATACAGTAAAAATTATAATATTGTGAAATTTTACAATTTGAAATATTTTATTTTATTTAAATATTTCTAAATGTAATTTATTCCTGAGATGCCAAAGCTGATCCTTCAGAAATCATTCTAATATGCTGCTCAAGAAACATTTCTTATTATTAATGTTGAAAACAGTTGTGCTGCTTTATTTTTTTGTGATAATTTTTTTCAGGATTCTTCGATGAATAAAAAATTCAAAAGAACACCATTTATTTGAAACAGAAATCTTTTGTAACATTATACATTTCTTTATGGTCACTTTTGAACAATTGAATGATTCCTTATAAAAAAAATTATAATTCTGACTAACCTACAAACTTTTGAACAGAGTGTACATTCTGTCAGCCATTATTGTAATATAAAAACATTTATTTTGTGATAATTACCAGCCAGATGTGCATTGCTTCATGCAACATTCTTATTTTAAAACACCTTGTTTTCATCCATTTAAACATGATCGTACCTCTTTCAAAGGCATCCCTGATATGATTGACTTCAGTCTGTGATCCAGGAACTCTAAAAATGCCTTCATGATGCAGACCTGTTAAAACATCACATTTATATTCACACATACATAAATACTCATTCCTTTATATTATTACTACCTACATTATTAAAGGTGCTCACAATAAATGTACTATTAGCAGTCAGCAATGAATAATACTGATGAATAATAGTTGAACAATAATAGTTCAGCATAATGTGATTGTAAATCATTTCAACACACACACACACACGTACATACATATACATACACACACATATATATATATATATATATATATATATATATATATATATATATATATATATATATATATATATATATATATATATATATATATATATATATATATATATATATATATATATATATATATATATATATATATATATATATACTATATATATATATATATATATACATATATACTATATATATATATATATATATATATATATATATATATATATATATATATATATAGTATAATACTATAATATAAAGTATTATGTTTCATCATGTGTAAAACCTATTTAATTTAAGGAAAAATTACAGAGTGTAACTATAATAAAGGATTGTCTTGGAATTGACAATTTTACCATGCAGGTTGATGAAGCGAATGCAGCTCTTCCACCACCAGGGGATATGTTGCCCAGAGCTCTGTTGAGAAAGAGAAAGGAGGGAAATAGGGAATAATAATTATGCGCATCTGGATGGGAACAGAGTTGTATTGGAATCAATCACAAAATAAATAAATAAAAATATACATAAAAAGAATAGTAAACATAATGTGCCAATAGAGCGACAAAGAGTCCAGAGAGCACAGAAATACATTTACCCACACAAACAGATGCATGCATGACAGGGGAAACAGCTGTACCTGAGTCCTCGACATCCGCCTCCTCCTTCTACAGTCACAGCCAGCCAAGCAAGGAAAGAAAGAGACAGGAGGAGTAGATTGTTTGGCATGACCAGAAGGAGTGTGTAACATGAAAAGTGAGGAGAGAATGACATAAAAGCAAACGAAAGCAAAAGCAGTCAGAAAAGAGGTAGAAAATTGGGGTAAAGGAGAAAGACAAAAGCAGAGAACAAGGAGTTTAGATGAAAAGCAACATGTCAGGGGTGCTCTGTTAATGTAGTAGGCCTACTGGCTAGACAATAATAATGGGCTTAAAAGTAGCATAAAATTAAAAGTTTTGTTATTTATTTGCTAGTGTACTCCTGGACATTGACAAAATACACTTTTAGTAGGTATATACACTACCAGTCAAAAGTTTGGGGTGTTTTGAGCATGGAAGCATTAAAGCTACACTGTGTAACTCTTTTAGTTTATTCTTAGCTAAAAACACTTAGTTCTTTCAAAAATATATGTGCTCATTAATGTATATTTACTTCGTTCAAGTAATAAAGTATTCTCTTGAGTGTATAATATGCCATTGAAAATACATAAGGGTAAGGGGTTCTAATGTTCGATCGCCATGTTGCCCCTCCATCTTGAAAGTACATTAGCCAAAGAGGGACATACCCGTTAATTCAAGCTTTGCCTTTCGCGTTTACGTTTGAGTTAACACTCATGGACGAGGTTCGAACTGGAAGCCATGTTAATCTTTGACTACATTGGCCACCGTAGGAGTTAAAACAAAATCGGAATTGAGAGTAACAGAAACTAATATTCACTGGATGGTCATATACCTTTTCACCACTAGATGAGGGTAAAAATCACACAGTGTAGCTTTAAACAGATCAACTGATCAAAAGTGGCAGTAAAGACATTTATCATTAGGCAAGAAAGGTTTGGTGATAAGCCATGATTAATACTAATTCCAGATGGTTAGTATTAACATTGCATATTTTAATTATCATTAAAACCATATTTGATTATCATGATTTGAAAAGGTCATAGTAAATAATATCCTGCATTAAGCAAAGTTAGCAACACACTCAATTGGCCTTAAAGATTGGCCATATTTTACCCTATTATGGGCATACATGGTGAGTTTTTCAGCCAAATTCTGAATCGGGCAACTGATTTTCAGCTGTGGTGCATTGTTGGTGCAGTGTACGGGGGGGGGGGACTTTTTTTTATCTTCAGTTTGCATTGCCAAATGTATAGACCATATTACCCACGTCTTCCAAGCCACCTGTGTATAGCCTACATATACACTGGCGCCTCTTTTAGTAATTTACTTGTTTCAATTTTCACTTTCACTTTATTTACTCATTTATTTAATATAGTCTACTTAACGTGAACAGTTGTCCATTATTTGCCGTGATTGACTTTGGAGTGACTTTGTGCTTTAATAAGGCTATGTTTACACGGAAACGATTCTGAAGAAAAAACGCAAAAGTGGCGTTGCGTCATCATTTTATTCTGCGTTTCAGTCGAGCGCTTTGGGTGCGAAATTCGCGTGCAAATGGTGACACAAATGTCTGAGAAATTCAATGTACGCAGGTGCGCGGACTTGCTGTTGCTGTAGTATGCACTCCTAGCCACCTGGAGTGCATACTACAGCAACAGCAAGTCCGCGCGCCTGGTACAACCTTCACTGTCAAGCAGACTGTTGCGTTTTACCCTTTACACGGGAACGCGACGGGTGGAGCGTTTTAAGATTTCCACTCTGGAGGGTGGTATCACTTTTTGCGTTTTTAAGCCTCAAAAACGCCGTCGCCGTGTAAACGAAAGGCACATCCGATAAAATATTTTACGTTTTCACCCGCGAGCGTTCTCGTGAAAACAGGGCCTAAATCTGCAGACCTTTATCATGCTCAAACAGCAACAGTGAAGAAAGTTAAAAATGTAAAAGTCATAATTGGTCCTCTTTAATGAAGAACTGTTTAAAAGCGTAGAGCTGCTTTGTTACACAGCTCTAATTCAGCTGTTCCATAAGCGCCACCTACTGTCAGAGAGTGGATTTTCATTCAAGCTGTCTGCTATTTTAGAACAATGCAAAAATCTGAAATGTGTATGCAGTACATTATAAACGGGTTGATGTGGTTAAATAAGCTAAAGTGCATTCTAAAAATCTAAACGTTTCAGATATAAAAAGTTTCTGGAATTATTCAAAGAGCAGATATAACGCCTATAATCATTAATCATTTAATCCTTTATCATAAAAAAGAACAATTACTTCAACATCTCACCCAAACATCTTGTTTCAATGGGAACTTTGTCCAAATAGGACACAAAACTATGCTCCTTAGGGAATAGGGGTCAGAAACATGTTAGCTTAGCTTGATGCTAGCAATGTTCCTAAATCTGATTTCAATCCACGTGAATTTTTCTTTTTTCCATTTTACTGGGCTGCACCCATTGATCAGCCAATCAATCCACCAAAAAAAAAAAGTGTTGTTGGCAAAGCAATTCTGTAGCCCTGACTGCATTATCCAATTATTAGTGGTGTAACGAGAGTGCACATCTCATAGATTTACTGTCCACTTAAGATGAAGAGATACACCAGACATTGCTAATGCAGGATGTAGCAGACACTGTTAGACACTCCACCACAATAGAATAAAAGTGTGAGAGAGTGGAAGTGGAGCAAGGAAGTAGTTTCTGATGGTGCAAGAGAGCCAGATGGCAGAGCGGTGCTCTACAGGCCTGAGCTCCCAGGAATAGAGAGGGACAGAGACACACGGTGGGGATCTCAGAGAATAGGGAGCGCCCTGCTGAAACCACTAGCATGACTGCTCACCAGCATATGCTGTCTGGTGGACGCTGGCTTCCCCAATATGCTTCTTAAATAGCATAATCATCAAGATTTCCCTCGCTGACCAGCTTCACCAGAAAGACCATGCTGGTTGACCAATTTGACCTATGTTCAATGTTTGTTACGCTCAGACCAACAATAAATCACCCTTGAATAGCACAGAAAAGGAAGACGAAGGAATGACAGCAGATTTTCTATATTCAACGTTCTTTTTTTAGATTTAACTAACAACATTCTTCAATATATATATATATATATATATATATATATATATATATATATATATATATATATATATATATATATATATATATATATCATACACACACACACACACACACATATACACACTACCGGTCAAAAGTTTAAGATTCGGTAAGATTTTTTATGTTTTTAAAAGAAGTCTCTTCTGCTCACCAAGGCTGCAATTTTTTGATAAAAAAAAAAAACACAGTAATATTGTGAAATATTATGACAATTTAAAATGACTTTTTTTTATGTTAATATATATTAAAATGTAATTTATTCCTCTGAAAAAAAGCTGAATTTTCAGCATCATTACTCCAGTCTTCAGTGTCACATGATCCTTCACAAATCACTCTAATATGATGATTTTATGCTCCAAAAACATGTATGATTATTATCCATGTTGAAAACAGTTTTTTACATTTTTATTTCAGGATTATTTGATGAATAGAAAGTTCAAAAGAACAGCTTTTATCTGAAATGGAAAGCTTTTGTTACATTAAACACTACCCTTTAAAAAGTTTGGGGTCAGTAAGAATTTGTATTTTATTTTTGGGGGAAATAAATAAGAAATCAATACTTCTATTCATCAAGGATGAGTTACATTGATGAAAAGTTACAGTAAAGACATTTATAATGTTAGAAAAGATTCTAATTAAATAAATGCTGTTCTTTGAACTTTCTATTCATCAAAGAATCCTGAAATAAAAATGTAAAAAACTGTTTTTAACATGGATAATAATCATACATGTTTTTGGAGCATAAAATCATCATATTAGAGTGATTTGTGAAGGATCGTATGACACTGAAGACTGGAGTAATGATGCTGAAAATTCAGCTTTTTTTCAGAGGAATAAATTACATTTTAATATATATTTACATAAAAAAGTAATTTAAATTGTCATAATATTTCACAATATTACTGTGTTTTTGTGTATTTTTTATGAAAAAAAATAGCGGCCTTGGTGAGAGCAGAAGATACTGCTTTTAAAAACATAAAAAATTTTACCAACCCTAAACTTTTGACTGTAGTGTATGTGTATGTATATATATGTATATATATATATATATATATATATATATATATATATATATATATATAGGTTTATGGACATTGTTTTCAAGCAAATAAATGCATGCTGGTCTAAGCTAGTCTTTTCAGCAGGGTGGTCTGGTGTCAATGGTCTCCTAAGGACACTGCTAAAGAGCCATGGACATCAAGTGCAGATAAGGCAGAAAGCAAGAGTGACGGCTCTTAGATGGTGCAGAATTTAGCTGGTATATTACAGTAGCCGTTTTGAGCTCTATTGTAACAGCTAGGGTATAAGCTCAAATAAATTGAAAGTGTGAAGTCTGGAGTTCCCCAGTGCTATCAGAGGGCTACATCTTGAAACCGCAGTTTGTAAAACAGTAACTCAACAAAGCAAATAAGAGTTACCCAAAGAAGCCATCAGGCATCATATGATGCTAGTAAAATCCCATTTGTTTTCTCCATATAGATTTTTAGACGACATAAAAAGCAATTTATACTTCTGTAGAAGCCACAAGTGTAATTTTAAACTTCATTCCAATCCCAGTAAAGAACTACAACACCCAAAGATACACAAATCTTCACCAATCACAAGGAAAAGAATTGCGACAAAGGGGTTTAAAGGGATACTCCACTTTTTTTGGAAATAGGCTCATTTTACTGTTGAGTTTTACCGTTAGCATAGTTTTAGCATAGCTTAGCATACATCATTGAAGTTCTCAAGACCATTAGCATTTCTCAAAAAAAAAAACCAATGACCAAAGAGTTTCGAAATTTTTCATATTTAGCACTTGACTCTTGAGCAGCAGGCATAATGATATGACGCAGCGTCTGAAAATAGGCTACCTTCCGTCAACATAACTACACAAACTTAGTCCCGGCAGAGAATGTCTAATTGAAGAGAATTGGCACTGTCTGGTTACATACGGTTTCTGGACTGGCTGCAGTAACACGTCTCTGTCCATGAGGGGCGCTCGCTGTCAGAGTGCAGAATGAATGGGAGTCTATGTGGTTTCACCACCAGAAATCCACTTTTATCAGGATGTAATTGTTGTCAAGTAATTTGAAAGTTGCATTCAAAAGGGAGGGCTAAGATAATACACTCAGCTGAAAATTGCATTTTTAAGTTCACTTATCTGTTCTAAAAATCCGTTCAAAAATGTGATGACGTCACACAATAGCAGAATGCTAGCGTGTTGCGGCCAACAACGGCCTAACCTGTAAGAAATCAAAAGGACATAAGTACTCGTTCATTCGACTTTTGACCTATAATCTATATTGAACTTGCGGAATCAACAATAAAATCTATGTTGATACAACGACAAGCAGGTGAAAGAGACACATTTAGCTGTTTAGCCCCATAGACTCCCATTCATTCTGCACTCGCCCCGCGATCACCTCCAGTGGAATTCTAATGGAACTGCAACCAAGATGACACACAATGGGGCTAATAGGAAGTGCCAAGGCTCTCCGTTAGACGGGCTCTGGTCCCGGTCACGTTGGAAGTTACCGAGCTGGGGACTATTTTCAGGTGCTGCGTCATATCATTACGCCTGTTGCACTCATGGTACGGCAGTGAAGTGTCTTGATTATTACGCAGGAATGAGAGTATAGTTCCTAGCCATATCATCCTAGAAAATCGCAACTTTACATTTTCTGTCGGTCTTAGTGCACAATGTAACTACAGAAGAGTCAAGTTTTAAATAATATCGAAACACTTTGGTCATTTTTTTTTTGAGAAATGCTAATGGTCTTGTCCACTTCAATGATGTATGCTAAGCTATGCTAAAAGTGGTACCGCCAGAACAGAAGATCGGCTGAATGGATTCAAAAACGGTAAAACTCGACCGTTTAACTCTGGGGGAGTTGTAAAATGAGCCTGTTTCCAAAAAAAGTGGAGTATCCCTTTAAGAGAAGCAACCCACTGAAACATAAGTAAACAAAAAAGATGCATATCTGGTGCATTTAATGATGATAATAATACAAATGTAACATATATATTATTTTCTATTATTTTAATTAACTAGAATTTTTTAATTGTATTTATAAATAATTATAAATATAGTAAAGATGTATTATATATAATTATAATTTAATTTACTCATTTTAGTATACTTATAAATATTATATAATAAATAAATGAGTGAATATTTCAATTTATACTCATACATTTACTTATAATTTACACATTTATAAATATATACACATACATACTGTATGTAAACGGATCAAGAGTTTATTATTGCGCCTTTGAATTTTTATTTTTTACATCCCTATGGAGAAAACAAGGTAGAAATTCCAGAACCGAGACTATTAAAAAAACACTTTTGCCAGCAGTTTCGATGAAAAGCAAGACACATTGTTTTTATAGGCCATAACACGGAAGAGGCATAAAATTCGAGCATTAAAAAACTGAGCAGGAGGCTTTTACTGTTGAAATGATGCAGTATTCAGAGAACAACACAGTGGATCTTATAAGCACACACACATGCAAAAAAATATGCATGCACTCACACAGGTGAACACACGTTTTTGTTGCTTAGCACACGGATTACTAGTCTGCACACAGATGCCTGGAGAGAACACTGTGAGCACGCGTCTGTCTCACCCGATTTAATAAGCAGCCATGTCACTTCATGGAAATAACATAGCATGTCATTTCAAATAAGATTCAGTAACACAATCGTGCAAGCCGCGCCAACGTCTCCAACCTTACTCGGGGAGCATGAAGAGATCACATTATCTCCATGGATGTTCTCATCATTTAACATTTACAAGCCGACTGGTCACACCAAAATTCATTAACAGGCCAGAGACAATAATCAGACAAAGGGAAGGCCATGCTCAAAGCCATATCAGAACGGCACAAATGCAACACGCATGACCAGAAGCACATGAGAGTGAGGCGCTAGTGTTAAGGAAGCCATGGAGGGAATGGAGTTAGAGGAACACAGCAAGAACATTACAGAAATCTGTCTGTAACAGAGCAGAGGGCTGTCAGCCACAGGGCTATACCTGAATGAAGGAGAGCATGTCTCCAGAGAAGAGTTTGTGGTTGTACTGGGAGCAGGGCCTGGCTTTCCGCACACGCACTGCCCTACCAGGCTGCATTCTGGGAAATATATACACCGGCACTCCACTGTGACACTATGGCATCAGTGTACTCATGCAAACATGCTAACATAACAGTAATTCACACAGAACAGACAACAACACAACAGAAATGTACTCTAGAGCATGCACACCGTCTGGGGTCAATACGCACTCTATTTATCCCACAATGAGATGTTTTAGCCTCATTATGAAATTGATTGTGTTTTGTTGAATCACTCGAGTCATTTAAACTGATCGTTACGTTTCTCAATGGAGCCGTCTTAATTTCTGCTGAGCACGCAAAGGCCGTTGGCCAGGAAACAAGAGCAGATGTTTGCTGGGTTGCGGCCAATGTTGTCAGCACATGACTGTGTGAACTGCTCATAGTTACGGAGACAGATGGGATGGGAGACGTACCTGGAGGGATCGCTATCAATGGCCTCAGCTGCAAAAGAGAGAGGGGTAGAATGAGGATACAGAGGTTATCAATCGCATCATTTATTTTGCCCGAATACATAGTTACTAAAGTCACTGTTGCCACAATAACACTGGAAACTTTTATTGTGATAAGGCATCTTACTATATATTTTAGGAGGGCAAAGATTCATTCTTTCATCTTTACTGTCTTTATTTTTAGTCGAAGAACAGATTAGTTGTGGTTTAGTTACCTTTCTGTATGGCCTCTTTAAGTAGGTCATGCTTGGCTTCGAGTTTGGAGATCAGAGAGCTGCCGCTTACATTCTCCTTCACTTTCTAAAAAAGGAATAAATAAAAACATTGAATATGAATGACCATGTTATTTTTAGTCATCAAGCTATTTACTTTTCTGCTATGTGATTTGCATGAACATTATAAAGCCAAAAGTATCCAGTACACTACCATTCTTTGTGCTCAACAAGGCTACTTACTTGATAAAAAATACAGTAATTTTGTAGTAATATTGCAAAATACTATTAATATTTAAAATACCTGTTGCAATATATTTTAAAATGTAATTTATTCCTGTGATCAAAGCTGCATCATTACTCAATCATTCAAATATGCTGATCTGCTGCTCAAGAATCATTTCTTATTTTTATCAATGTTGACAACAGTTATGCGGTTTAATATTATTGTGGAATATTTTTTCAGGATTCTTTAATGAATAAAAAAAAATTAAAGAAGTAGTTCACTTATAAAAAAAA
This sequence comes from Hybognathus amarus, assembly GCA_030378365.1. Lineage (NCBI taxonomy): Eukaryota > Metazoa > Chordata > Actinopteri > Cypriniformes > Leuciscidae > Hybognathus > Hybognathus amarus. Next base: position 152,905 of record JAQIUQ010002657.1, on the reverse strand, counting down.
CAACTTTTGCTAATAATTTACTCACCCCATGTTATCCAAGATGTCCATGTCTTTCTTTCTTCAGTTGAAAAGAAATTAAGGTTTTGATGAAAACATTCCAGGATTTTGTCCATATAATGGACATCAATGGGAACCAAACGGTTCAATGTCCAAATGAGAGTTTCAGTGCAGCTTCAAAGGGCTTTAAACGACACCAGACGATGAATAAGGGTCTTATCTAGCGAAACAATCAGTCATTTGAAAAATAAATAAAAAAAATTGAAAGGCAAATGCTCGCCTTGCTTTGTTCTGTGATGAGCGTTCGTGACTCTCCTGTTCAAACTCGTACATCAAAATGAACAAATCTTTTTTCGAGTCATGACTCGAAGGGTCCTATAAGACCCTTATTCATCATCTGGTGTTCTTTAAAGCCCTTTGAAGCTGCATTGAAACTCTCATTTGGACCTTGAACCGTTTGATTCCCAGTGAAGTTCATTATATGGAGAAAATCCTGGAATGTTTTCATCAAAAACCTTAATTTCTTTTTAACTGAAGAAAGAAAGACATGGACATCTTGAATGACATGGGGTGAGTAAATTATCAGCAAAAGTTTTTTCTTTAAAAGTGAACCACCTCTTTTAATTTGAATGTTAAAAACATTAATCACGATAACTGTCACTTTTGATCAATTTAATGAATCCTTGCTGATTAGAAGGAAGTTTCCACATATTTTTGGTCATATAGCACATCAGTCCATGTTGGGAAGAGCTCTTTACTGTAAAGTAGAAGGTCTCTGTGTCCTGTTGATTGGCTCTACGTTTGGCGAGGCTGGGTTTGGCTCCTGTTCCATCACCTGTGCTCTCCACTGATGGGGCGGCGGTGGCGTCCGGGGCGGGGATGCAATCATCATCACAGATGCTCTCCAGAAGATTTGAGTGTGTTGCCTTAAGTGTCTTACTGACCTGAAGTCAGTGAAAAATAAAATAACAGCATAAAAGAGACATATAGTGCAGCAATGAGCATCTCTGGAGGAGTGCACCAAAATAAAGAGCGTAGCATAGATTTTACCTCGTCAGTTTCCAAGGTAACGGATGCCAGTCTGGACTGAAGCTGCTGGAATCTGGTCTCAAGCTCATACCTCACCTGGCCTTCTGCACTCACCTCACACACCTGTCACATACACCAGATGTTTTTATTCTCATAGAACGCCCACCTCTCAAGATGACCACATGACCAGAGCAATATTACTTATTTTATCTTGATAACCCCTTATTTTTAAACCCTTTCAGTTTCCAAAAAGAAATTATGGGTGACAAGTAATTGACCCTTTGCAGGGAGCTTGATTGACAAGTGATCTGACCAATCATACTTCGCCATCCACCATTTTGTCTGACAAAGCAGTCAGGAGAGATAGTACTTTTACATTTATTAATTTAGCTGACACTTTTATCCAAAGCGACTTACAATTGCTATATATGTCAGAGGTCGCATGTCTTGCTCAGGGACACATTGGTGTCTCACAGTGGATTTGAACCCAGGTCTCTCACACCAAAGGCATGTGTATTATCCACTGCACCATCACCACCCCACTTATAGATAGTAGATTAACATGGGAGGATTTGATGGACGGGTCTTTGCGAACAGTCAATTGGTGTCAAATAAATAAAAAAATTTACTTATGCCTTGAGAATTATATTAAATCTATTATTTATATACAATTTAAGTTTTATCAATTTTCATTTTGTATTTATTTATACTACACTACCAATTAAAAGCTTGGAGTTGGTAAAGATTTTTTCATGTTTTTGAAAGAAGTCTCTAATGCTCACCATAATTTCAGTAATATTGCGAAATATTATAAATTCCAACAAGAGATTTATATTTTTAATTTTTGTTTTTGTTTTTATCCTTCAGAAATCATTCTAATATGCTGATTTGCTGCTCAAGAAACATTTCTTATTATTATCAATGTTGAAAACATTTTTCCCAGGATACTCTGACCGATAGAATGTTCAAAAGAACAGTATTTATTTTTAAATAGTTCTCTTTTTTAACATTATAAATGTCTTCATGGTAACTTTTGATCAATTGAATGCATCCTTGCTGAATAAAAGAATGAATTTCTATTAAAGGGGGGGGGTTGACTGCGATTTCACTTTTTTCATTTTAAATAGTGTGTAATGTTGCTGCTGGTGCATGAACAGTATCTGCAAAGTTGCAGCGCTGAAAGTTTAGTGTAAGCAGAGATATCGTCTTTTAAAAATCAGGAAGTATAATTGCCTACAAAAACGACTCGATTGGGACTACAGCTGGGTTATGGTACATCACTAACCCACACATTTGCATCAACCCCTCCCTCAGAATATGCAGAAAATGGCATGCGCAATGCGCATATTTCTGAGGCACGTCGACTCGTAGAGTGTGTTGTTCACGCAGCTGTCAGGTCTTCTGTGTTCGGGCTTCCCATGGACACTATTCTTCCTCAACAATGGATACAATTTATGTTTGATTATGTTTCTGAAAATGACAATCGTAAACTAGCGAGTTTAACACTGGATTCAACAAGAAACTGTTACTAAAACATGAAGCAGTTCCGACTTTAAAACCAGAGGCAGCAGTTGTTGGGCCACAATCTGGACGTAGCCTTGTGTTTTATTTTTTTCAAATGCCAGCGCTGGCTTTAGCCACTACTAGTTAGACCATGCTATTTTGTGTCTACAACAAACACATACAAACATTATGGACCTGAATTTTCTATAAGTACTAATGTTTTAAACGTATTTTTCATGTATATATGCTTTATGACGTTATTTTTGATTTGATCAAGAACGTAAACATGCCAACGCTGTTTGAGTATCACATTAGTAGCCAGTCAGTTGCTATTGTTGCCAGAGTCAGATGCTATTGTGTAAAACAAACGTGTATAAAATTAAAAAAATGTAGCAAATTATCATTCAGAAACGTTTAGTAAGAGACGTGTGTGGTGAGGTTCTGTTTGACTCTCTTCATCGCGGCTTTCTCGGTCTGATTCTGCCAGAAACTGATACTGCAGTTCGACACGTATTTACATCTGGACCGGAGCTCATGACATGCCCGTTTCGCCCGTAAAGGTAATGGGCGTTAATCTTCCGGACAACGTGAGCGACAGTTTAGCCAATCACAACACACCGGGCCAAACTAACCAATATGAGCTCACTACGTGATTCTGAGGGAGTGTTTTTATAGACTCAGGAAGTGAACCGCTCGTTCAGGGGACAGAGGAGAGCGCGGCTGACAATAAAGGGGAAGTTTATGAAAAATAAGACTTTTAAAAAAAGAAAAAACATGAATACATGTTATATTGCACCCCATAAACACAATCATGCAACGAAAAAAGCAGTCAACCCCCCCTTTAAAAATCTAGGTTGTGCATACAAATACAAGATATATTTTATATTAAAACATTATAAAAGTTGAATTTCTTAATATATTATCATTATAAACATTATAACACCAAAGTATTTGAAGGATTTCATTCATTCAAGAGCTACTGAAAGCTGCACTGAGCGCATTTAGTGTCTCTCAAGCGTTACCTGGTCTCCTTCATGGGGCTGGTACTGAAAGCGGAAAGGCAGGCAAAATGCAGTGTTGTGGGCCTGAAGCAGAGCATCTCTATCCTGGCTCTGGTTGAGTCCAGTCACTGCCGTGTCTAGCTGCTGAAAGCCGTTTTTCATATTCTGGAGTGTTCGGTTTCTGTTGGAGAGGTATCCGCGTATAACCCGAGACACAGACAGGTGGTACCCCAGATCTGTGCACTGCGTTCAACATCAGCCAGATGGCAAGACAAAGACAAAATGAAGAAAATATAGTCATTGCTTGAGCAAACATGAATGTTCTGATTCATTGCTCAATGACTAAACCTGCTGTGATGTTTTTGACGTGACATGTTCTACTACATGCCTCAGGCAATGGGAATAACAAACCATCACACACATTTCAGAGCTCAGCTTAAGATATCAGTGTCATAAAAGATGCACACTGCCTATCAAAAAGTAGAACAATAGTGAAGTCATTAAAACTATGAAATAACACAAATGGAATTTGGGAATTATCTAGTGACTTTGTGCGGTGCATCCTGGGATTTTAACAGTACTGTAAGTAAGCTGTGATTGGCTATTTTCTTTCATCTTTGTAATCCTACTCATTCATTAAAAATAGTTTTGTCAAAAAATGCATACATATGCCTTGTAAATATTTGTCTTATAAAGCTTTTAAAGCATTTTAAAGGTCCCCTGACATGGGGTTATTTTATTATTTTATAATGTTTCCTGGGTTGCCCTTATAATGATAGTATTTTTTTTAGATCAAAAATAGTAATACTTAATAAAAGGCATTTTTCCTAGCCTGATTTTAGCCTCTGATTTGAACGCTCTGTTTGAAGGGGCGTGTCTGCTGTGTGTAACCGCCCACTGTTATAATTGGCTGACATGCTTGCATATGAAATAGCTACATATTACATGTGAAACTCTTCCGAATAATTTTACTACAGCTATTATAGGTTTTTACTATTACAGCTATCGAGATTAACAAATCGTGAGAAGTTTTTAAAGCATTTAGATTAGGGCTGTCAGTTAAACGCGTTATTAACGGTGTCAACGCAAACCCATTTTAATTGTAAATTTGAACACAGTATATGCCGATATTGTGATCTCATGAAATGGCGTATGTATGACATTGACACGCCAATTTGTATTTACATTTTTAGCATGCTATCAACACGCATAATCGCTTTTCAGCGTGTTTATGGACGCTGTTGACTTAACGTTACACTACTGTATATATAATATATGACATAACCCAACCCCGTCCCTAAAGCTACCCGTCACTGGGGTTAATACGATTTATGAGTCTTCCCCTACCATCCTAGGAAAAAAATATTGCTCCCCAGATGTAGATGCACATTTTGCTTCATTTTGCTCAGACATTTAACGGCGTGTACATACACACGAAAGCGGATAGCTCAAAATGTGTATAGATAACTTGACTTGAAAGTGGCGTGTATGTTTACGCAAAAGTCATGATGTCATATTGAATATTAATGTTACAAAACCTCAGAAAGTGAAAATTAAGTCAGGGGACCTTTAGGAATAAACCTTCAGATCAAAGCTGTTTAGGAAGTGTGTTCATACTTTTCACTGGTAGCCTAAATGGTGTTCTCTAGTGTTCTCTCAATGGACATACAGTAAATACATTAGATTGAATGGTCTGTGCTATTTTTTGGTCAGAGGTCAATTCAAAATGAAAAGGGAACTAAAACAACCACATTCTAAAGAGTGTCTAGACTGAAAGTAATGGGACAGAAGTGTGTTAGACTCACATCAATCAGAGTGCAAATGTCCTCCAGATAGTACTTATTCATGGAGGCATTAGCTGCTGCCAAGTTGAGCAAGTAGTCGTTACGAGCTTTAGTGCACTTCAGCTGAGTTTCCTGTACTTTCCCTTGTCTCTGTAAAGAAAACACAAGTAGAGTGGAAACTGGGGGTTAGAGATAAAGTGAGATCGTGCTCTTCCTGTGCCATCTTCACAGAGCAAAGCTCCGGATGTTACCATCTTTCTTTTTTCACAAACTATCACTTTACCTTCTCCATCAGTCTCTCGATTTTTTTCACAGAGCTGCGCCTCTGCCCCCCTGATTGGATGAGCCCGAGATCAGATGACTTGCCCGTCTGTTTCTCCTCCAGACGTGTGGCTTCTTTGAGCTTTCCTTCAGCAGCCAGACAGTCCACGTGGTATTGATGATACGTCTTCAAAGCCTGTAAGAGATGCACAGAAATTCATAATTGTGTCTTGTTTATCAGTGATATCTAAACATCTTAAACACAAGAAAGAAAATTGAAAAGAAAATTGTGGAAATTAAGATTTAATTAAATAATAATAAATCAGTTTATTTTTACCCCATGTGCAAATATTTTATTGTTTTAAACATAATAATCCAGATATTTAAGGTGTATTGTTAGATTAAGGAATAAAACAAGTTAAAAATATAATAATAATGACAAATTTTACTCCATAGGTAAATTAATAATTTGTATTATTTTTAAAATAATAAGTTTGATTATTTTAAGCTTATGGTCAAATGTATAAATAAAACAAGGTAAAAAGGCCACAATAACAAAAACAACATAAATGATATTAATAATTATTATTCTATATCATTATTTTGAATTGATCGTTTTATTCATGGGCAAACATTTGGCTTCTTTTAAAAACAATAGCAGCAGACATTTGAAGCTTATTGTTAAATCTATGGATAAAACTATAATAATAATAATACAATTATAATAAATTATTATTCATCATATGAAGTTCATTTTTAACAGACAAGGCTTAGATTAAGCTAGGATTAGGCCTTGGTTCAAACTTCAATTAGGACTATAGTATTTTTATAAGTAGCTTTTATAAAAGTAACAGAAAAAAACATTACAGATGTGCATCTTGAGAGAAAACAATGAGACATATTTTAAGATATATTAGTGCAAGTTTCTTTGAGTTAAATGAGCTCAAACATGTATTTTAGTCTGAGACTAGGCTTAAACCTTGTCTGTGAAACTGGGGGTATACATTTAAGATTACTATTTGATTTATAAATAAAACCAGATTTAAAAAAAAAACTACTTGCCGAGGTGTCATACTTAATTACATCCTATTTTACATGCTCTTATAGATCCCTATTTTTATTCTTAATGATTAAGCTTGCCGTATTTATTTTAAGAGACATTAAATTCTAAGACTGCAAAACGACACACGCAAACAAAAAAACACTGAGCCTTGAGCCAAGACACTTGTGGTAGGCAAGCTGTTTGTCCACTGGAGGGTAGAGAGCACACAGCTGCCGTCGGCCGGGGTCAGTGGGCTTGATCTTGCAGCTCTGACCCGAGCACAGCGAGAAAAACGAGCTCTGGAAAGCAGGGGGGCACGTGGGCTTTTTGTGCTACAGTAGGGACCAAATTGCACTAAGGTCTAAATAAAGACATGCAGACACATTCAATCGTGAATGTATGAGCAAATATGTGCATCATGTGGTATTTAGTCAAGTTTAATCATGCTGTCTTTGGCCGCAGTGAGATGATGTTATTCAAAGCTGATGCCATTTGGACTCAGTAGAGCGTGTTGCTCAGTGTAAATTTAGCATGTTCACAGCAAAACAGCCTCCGACCTACCGTCTGCATCTCTGTGGTGACTTTCAAGAGCTCATCCTGCATCTGGAGCCCCACCTCCTTGCTCTGAAACAGAGAATAAGAACCAGTGTGTAAAAATAAGGAAGATGCTTTGGCTGCATTTTGTGTGGGAGTGTTTCATGTCGGTAAATAAAAGAGGAAGAGAAGGAGGGAGAAACTAGATGTCTGAGCTGGTAATATGGTGGGGATTCTGTACCCGCTTTGCCAGGCGGTGTGTGTCCTCTATGCAGTGTGAGAGCCGCTGCGTGAGTGTGTTGCCGCAGAGCTCACTCAGTGAACTGTGATCTCTACTCTCCTGCCTGGTCTGGGTCAGCAGAACAGACCAGCACTGAGCCACCGACAGGTCCAACTGCTCCTTCCTAAAGAGAGAAACGAGCAGAGACAATGAAAGAGTTGGTTAAAGTTCGCAATCTAATAGAAGTAGCAGCCAATCTTTTCATCCTTATTGTGTACATAGGAAAAGAAAGAAAAATGTATGCCGGGAACTTGGTTCTATCGGTCGGTTGTTGTTTGCATGAAGGCAGCTCTGAATGCGAGCTTGCAGTTGATTCTAAAAAAATGAGCAGATTTAAGAAGACTAACGATTGGAGAAGTTTGCAAATCTGGCATACATCACCAGAGAGACGTCTTCCGCTTCACTGGATAATCCAGTTTGATTCAAACTTAAAAGGTCAATAATTCTTTTCTTTTTTTTAAACGAAACATGAATAAAAAACAATTAAACAGTAGTAGCTCAAATTTTAGACACGATATTGCCAGTTACTTTATGTACATTTCTCAGACAATTAAAATATTGCTGAACGAAGCCACAGCAGTTGCGCATCTCAGAGCAATAACACAGTGGTGGTGTTACTAAATGGATTAGTGTTTTTAAATGAATTGGTTGAGTAAATGATTCAAAGACTCACTCACAAATACAGTCACTTATTTGGTTACTGAATAAAATGATTTGCCAATGAAGCCACTCTGTCTATTCAACCATCCACCTATTCGGGCTGTCACATTAAAATTAAGAATTTAGAATATTCATTGAATTAAAAAAAAAATCCACATTCAAACACAAAAATCTGTCCATCCAAACTTCCATCCAAACATCCACCCAGCTATCCATCCCCTATCCATCCATCCCCTATCCATCCATCCTTTGTCTAACCATCCACCCATCCTTCCATCAACCACCTGTCCTTCCATCCTTCCATCCACCCACCTATCCATTCACCCATCCATCCATCCATTCACCCACCTACCTATCCATTCACCCATCCTTCCATCCACCCACCTATCCATTCACCCATCCTTCCATCCACCCACCTATCCATTCACCCATCCATCCATCCATCCATCCATTCACCCACCTACCTATCCATTTACCCATCCATCCATCCATCCATCCACCCACCTATCCATTCACCCATCCATCCATCCATCCATCCATCCACCCACCTATCCATTCACCCATCCATCCATCCACCCACCTATCCATTCACCCATCCATCCATCTACCCATCCATTCACCCATCCATCCATCTACCCATCCATTCACCCATCCATCCACCCACCTACCTACCTATCCATTCACCCACCCATCTACCCACCTACTTATCCATTCACCCATCCATCCACCCATCTACCCACCTACCTATCCATTCACCCACCCATCTACCCACCTACCTATCCATTCATCCACCCACCCATCCATTCATCCACCCACCCATCCATCCACCAATCCATCCAACCACCTACCTACCGATCCATTCACCCTTCCATCTATCCACCCACCTACCCATCCATTCATCCATCCACCCACCTACCCATCCATTCATCCATCCATCCATCCATCCATCCATCCACCCACCTACCCATCCATTCATCCATCCACCCACCTACCCATCCATTCATCCATCCATCCACCCACCCATCCATTCATCCATCCACCCACCTACCCATCCATTCATCCATCCATCCATCCACCTACTTACCCATCCATTCACCCCTTTATCCATCCATCCACCCACCTACCTACCTATCCATTCACCCATCCATCCACCTATCTACCCACCTACCTATCCATTCACCCATCCACCCACCTGCCTACCTATCCATTCACCCGTCCATCCATCCACCCACCTATCCATTTACCCATCCATCCATCCCCAATCCATCCATCCATCCCCTATCCATCCATCCCCTATCCATCCATCCATACTTCCATCCACCCAACTATCCAATCACCCACCAATCCATTCAACCATCCATCCATTCATCCACCTACCTATCCATTCACCTATCCATCCATCGCTCATCCATCCATTCATCAACCCATCCATCTATCCATCCATCCTTCCACACTTCCACACTACTCCCACCCATCCATCCATCAATGCAAAAAGCAGGGTGGGTACCTCTTAGTCTTCACTGTAAACTTCTCGCTGAGTTTCTCCAGAGAGCGGGCATATTCTGCCTCGATCTCCCCTCGTCTGCGCAGGTACTCGCTTAGATCCTGCAGCTGCTGGGTCTTCACCTCCAGCTGCGCGTCTAGGATTTTTAGCTGCTCTGATAGCTGACCACGCACCTCTGAACAAAGAGATAGAAGGGAAACAGATCATGAATTGATGATTTTCAGCACAAAAAGCAGCATGAATTGATGAATTTGCATCTCCTGGGCCTGGCACTAGTGGCTCTGGCCTGAGGCTCAAAGCTGATTGGATGAGGGAAGACAGCATCCCTAATACTGCCTATAAATACATCACAGTGCAGGCCTACATCTCACACATAGAACACACATTACATTTTGAGATGTACATTAGTCTGTACTACCAAGCCAAGTAAAAGAAGGAGAGCATGAGATCAAATTAATTTATTTTTTCTCTCACTCTCCCCATTTTTTATTTGTTAAAACAACAATCAACAACAAACATATTCACACATCAAAACAACCAACAACACAGCATACATACAGACATTGTTATTTTACAATGAATGTGCACATAAAGGACTAAAAGAGAAAGTAGTCCAATTCTGTATTCTATTTTTCCCACACACAATGCCATATATGACGGTTAAAGTATGTAAACAAACATCTTACTAAATATTCCAGAATCAAATTGATTTCTTTTACCTTTGATTTGAGTCTCATACTCCGCCAGACTCCCCTTTTCTTTTCTCAGTTTTCCATGTGATGTCATGGTCTCCTTTGCTGGTGTAACGCTCCTGTTGACTTGTTCACCGTGGCTCACAGTTTGAGATGATCACGCACAGATTTTCCTTCCTCTTCACGAAGAAAATACTCTAATTCCGTATTGGTGTTTTTATTTTGCAAAATGATTTATATTTCCATTATAGAAAAACATGTCAAGCTCGGTTTTGAGTTCATACTGGGCTTCTACAGAAAAATCTTTTCAGTCTTTCAATCTGTGCCCTCAGCAGAAACGGAACAGGGAAGCTCTGTGTGCATGTGTGTGTGAGTGTGTGTGTTTGTGAACACGGAGGGAGCTCCAATCAAAGCAATTCCCTCTCAGCACTGAGCATGTGCATTTAAAGATTAGTTTTCAGAGCAGAGAACATTTCAGAGCAGATGATAGTTTTCTAGTTCTGTTCCTGAGACAGTGGTTAAATGCGATTGTCCTTGCCTGGAAGAGAGAGAAACAGAAGTTTGATAAGAAGGTGTGACAAAGACAAATGTACAAGACAGAAACAAACCATAAATGGATTATGGAAGTAAATACAAGATAAGAGAGAGACAGGAGAGGAAAGAGAGAGAAAAACGTTACTTCAACATGACGTGTCACGGGCACTTCCAGAAGACGAAAACGGTTAAGCGAAAACTATGCACCTGCCCACATCCTGTTTGTCTTCTATAGTCTGAGTGATTCAGAAAGATTCTCAAATGAAGACATCCTGTCAATCCTAAGTTAAGTATCCACACACTTTACTATTTCTAAAAACCAACCTCTTTTACAGTACTTCACAATGAATGTCAAGTGGCAACCCAACACAGTACCAAAATTGTACTTATTTTTGCACAACTGTTGGCACGTGTCTAAATTGGCTGCTTCCACCGAATGACAGATCAGTTTGCAACAAAAATAGAGTCTGGTTGGACACACAGCCTTTGATATCAACAACCAACAATATAGGAACTGTTTACTTCTTTTTTAGGAAGCCTGTTTATTATGCCATCATAACTATTATATGATTAGGTGCATTTTACTTTTGCATTTAGCATCTTCAATGCTGTCTGCAATCTAATCTAATCTAAGACAAACCCGTGACCCGTTTTGGAGCTGAGAGCCACTAGCTTGAGCTAATAACTCAAAATAAAGGCCTTAAACACATCAGAAAGGGAAGGGATGATTTTTTTGAAAGATCTGACTTAGCTCTAACTCTGTCTTTGACAAGCTACGTGACTGATTGTTTGTTGTAGAATGGCAGCCTGAAGTGCGCAGGAGTTCCTGTGAGTTGCGCCAGTGATGGCCGTTGGTCTTATGAGAGGGTGGAGGGACCTGAGTCATCATGGCTCTTGGCACAAACCCACACAGTCATAGTCAGACCAGGGGAGTGCTGTTCCAGCACTGTGCATTAAGAATTTAGAGTACCAAACATGTGCAGGTGGGTTTCTTCTTTGTTTATAACCTGAGAAATGCAAAAAATGTCCTGAACATTGTGACTATATACAGCTTGTGTCCATATATATATATATATATATGGGCTAATATATGTATTTAATGTATGTATGTGTTGGTGTGCATAGCATACATGTTTCAGGTCTGGGATTCATAAATGCTTTCCAAATTGCTTTGACGTGAAATGTTAAATGAAGGGCGCCCTGAGATTTTAAATTAATATTTTATTTGCATGTTCTCTGATGTAGTTAATGGTCAAAATGACATTCAAGTAAACAAATAAAATATTTAATCTTTTATCTTGGTTGTTATTCTTTTTATTAAAATGATTTATTCATTAAATTTATTTATTCATAGTTGTATTTATTTTTATCATTTAATAAATGATTAGCTTTTCATTACAAACCCCAGATTTAGGACTTTGGATGCAATATAACAATTGATTGATTAGTTAACTAATTAAATTAAATTATAGTAAAAATAATATAATAATATACATCATATAATAATATAACGTAAAACATGTAATAAAATTGACTATCAGCTTTGCCGTACAAAATGATTTTTCAACATGTAAATAAAACAAAGAATATTTTACATATATATATATATATATATATATATATATATATATACACATTCTTCAAAGTTTTAGGTTTAATTCAATTTGTTATTTGCTAGTTGTAATTATTTGTTAAATTTACTAGCAATTTCTGAGTGGAAATTGTTTCAAACTAAATCCAGCACCAATTTTTTTTAACCCTGTAACATGAGCACAAAGCGTTTCATGCAATAATGGCAATACATAAATGAATATTGGAATTTACCCATATTTAAATAATATAAACATTATTTTTAGGCAACATCAACTGATTCCAAGCAAAAGGCAAATCATGTATTGACAGTCTGCTCTTCACTTCAATCTCAGTGTTTAGAGGTCAAAAGCCTAAGCCAGCCAATCAGAGCTCAGCAGAGACTTCATTATAATAATGCTATTATTGATTCACAAGAGTTGAATCGGATTTGTGCACAATGGGGTTGAATTCTATTGAATTAGTGTATGCCAGCACATGCCAGTGTGTTTTTGATACTCTTGGCAGTGGTTTCTCCCGTTTTGCAGAGAAAGGTTGAAGCATTTTAAATAGTAAACTCTAATCTGATACTTCAGGCAAAGAAAATGCAAGGCTGCATTTCTCTATCTCTCTCTGTGTGTGTGTGTTTGTGTATACAAAAAAAACACTTTTTATCTTAATATAAGGCATAAAGAAGATTTTGTTTACATTTGATTTTTTACTGTTAAAACTAATATATTTTGTTGTTTGCCTTAATAATGTGGTTCAAAAAACAAGTGCTTTAAGTGCTTTAAAGGAGTAGTGCATAAAAAAACTTTTGATACTGTAATTTACTCACCCCATGTCATCCAAGATATCCATGTCATTCTTTCTTCAGTCGAAAAGAAATTACGGTTTTTGATGAAAACATTCCAGGATTTTTCTCCATATAATGCACTTCAGTGGGAACCAAACGAGTCAAGGTCCAAAAGACAGTTTCAGTGCAAACTGCAAACTGTTCAAAAGGCTTTAAACGATTCCAGACGATGAATAAGGGTCTTATCAAGCGAAAAGATCGCTCATTTAAACAACAACAAAGTTTAAGTTTTATAAGCTCAAATGGTCGCCTTGCTATGTTAGACTTAGGGTTAGGGTGTGATGCGCATTCGTGACTGTCCTATTCGAACTCGTTCATCAAAATGAATCTTTTCCCGAGTCAACTCGTTCATTTCGTTTGTTTGTTGAATGAACCAAATGACACGAAAAAGATTCGTTCATTATGATAAACGAAGTCACGAACGTGCATCACAGTACAGAGCAAGGCGACCATTTGAGCTCATAAAACTTAAACTTTGTTTTTTTAATGAGCGATCGTTTCGCTAATTATAAGACCCTTATTCATCGTCTGAAATCGTTTAAAGCCCTTTGAAGAGTTTGCACTGAAACTGTCTTTTGGACCTTGAACCGTTTGGTTCCCATTGAAGTCCATTATATGGAGAAAAAGCCTGGAATGTTTTCATCAAAAACCTTTCAAAAAAAGTATGACATTGATATCTTGGATGATATGGAGGTGAGTAAATTATCAGCAAAATTTTTTTTTTTAAAGTGAACTACTTTAAATTCAAATCTTTTCTGCTAAAAAAAGGTTTTAAAAATTGTCAATAATTATCGATACAGAATGATATGAAACATTATGTTGTGACACATTTTTAGCTATATCGCACAGCCATATATATATATATATATATATATACACCGATAAACCTATATAATGCTAAATGCAATTGCATAACACATTTAGCAATTTATCATAACACAATAAGCAAATCTATCAGGTATATAGGCCTATATGCAGGGCAGTAGTTGATGTGTAGTTGATAGTCCTGACTGAGTGAATGTGGCCGTTTAAACTTGATCTGTCTACTATATTGACTTGAGTTAAAGAAACTGAGGGGAATTGGAGATCCATGGGATCAATCCTGTTTTACGCTCCCAGTGGAGGCTTGGAAGAAGCTGAGCTCTGTCTTATCTCTCAGAGCAGAGCACCACAGGGACTCGGCAAACACACACTCACACCAAGCTGGAGTAATTCTCCTTCCACACGGACAAAGCCACAAATATTAAAGGCTTCACAGAAAAAAAATGATTTAAAGGGATAGCTCAGCTCACCCAAATATGAAAGATCAGGTACATTTACTTCCACTCATTCTGAATCCTTCTTTCGTCAATGGAACACAAAAGAAGATAATTAGCTGAATTTCTAAGCTGCGCTTTTTTGTAAATGGTAACCATGACGGTAAAATATGATTTTTAAGGCAAAATGTTTGCCTTGACAGATAGACCGCTCACACAAAGCTTTAGTATGGCTTCAAAAGACTTTGCTAATAGAAAATGAGTTGTATGGACTAGTTTTATGGTCCTCATGTCTTTTTTTTACCCTGAGGACTTCAAGTTTGATTACATGGAAAAGGGCAGCTCATTCTGCATCTCATTTTGTCTTCTAAGGGGAAAAAACTTTCTTGAGAGAGAAAGATAACTAAACTATCCCTTTAAATAACAGTCACAAGCTGTGGAAGTGCATATATCTTTCAAAAGTTTGGGGTCGGAAAGATTATTTTATGTTTTGAAAGAAGTCTCTGCATTTATTTAATCAAAAATACAGTAAAAATGTTATTCAATTTAAAATCACGATACTATTTTCAGGATTCTTTGATGAATAGAAAGCAGCATTTATTTGAAATAGAAATATCCAATGTAAAACTCTTTATGGTCACTTTTTATCAATGTAATTTATCCATGCTCAAACAGTAGTGGACATACAAAACAAACAGCTTAAACACACAATGTATATTTTCCAGCTGCTCCCACAAACTCTTTCCTGACGATATCCCAACACAACACTCAAGTCACACTATAAAGTGCAACATACCCTAACAATAAACACTCAAAAAAGTCTAAATTGAAACGAGCCAACTTGTCTAATTACGCAACAGTAAACCACAACATCATACCTACACAACAGCACAGAAACTCATGTGATGTGACCAGTGATAATGCAAACCACATCCGTGACACAGTTAGTCCTGACACTCGTGATCTCTTGAAGTGACAAACGTGTGTCTGTCCACAGACCTTAGTTATAAATGTTCAATATCTACAAGTAAATGACTTCACAAATGCACTAAGCACCAATAAAGTAAGCATTTTTCTGAACATGTTGTGAACTGACTATGATAAAGTGTGTTTCTGCAAAGGCAATTAGCAAATATGGCCTGAGACTAAGTTGATTAAGATATGCCTTGCTCTGATTGCTGCCCATAGGAATGAAATATCACAAATGAGATCTTTGTATAATCTCAATGGTTTCTCCTAGTCAGCAATGCGATTAAGTCTCCCATTTGTCTCCTGAGGAAAAGGTCCAGTAATCTCACTCAGAAGAGATCTCAACAATAGCTATTATTCCATCCACTTATTTGCGTGCACATTTTGGGATATCACATAAAAAAACTGGATGGAAACATGAAGATGCGCATAAAACGTATGTGCCCATATAAAGCGCATATATTTTTATATAATAAGAAGACATGCGCATAAACTATGATGGAAACCCTTTACTCAACAGCGGATAATTGGACGAATTGCATTGTGCATCATCTCAAACTTCCATTTTTAATACAGATATTTTGCACCAATGTCCCAAAACGTGACGATTTTTAACACATGAGGAGAAACGTGCTTTATTCGCAAATGTTTTATGCAATATTCCAATTTTGTGCATAAGTTATCACAAGTTGAATGCACTGTAAAAAAATATGTTCATGATTTGTAATCACAACATTATTTCTTTTGTCAAATCAACTTAAAGCTACACTGTGTAATTTTTACCCCCATCTAGTGGTGAAAAGGTATCCAGTGAATATTAGTTTGTGTTCCTCTCAATTACGATTTCGTTTTAACTACTACGGTGGCCAATGTAGTCCAAGATTAACATGGCTTCCAGTTCGAACCTCGTCCATGAGTGTTAACTCAAACGTAAACGCGAAAGGCGAAGCTTGAATTAACGGGTATGTCCCTCTTTGGTTAATGTACTTTAAAGATGGAGGAGCAACATGGCGACCGACATCGAACCCCTTACCAGTATGTATTTTCAATGGCATATTATACATTCACGAGAATACTTTATTACTTGAATGAAGTAAATATTAGGGATGCACCGAAATGACAATTTTGGCCGAATACCGATAACCGATAATTCTTTATATTTGAAAGCCGATAACCGATATATTGGCCGATAAATGTAAATCCAAATTTTTAGACAATTTTTGAGAGCCTGATTATAAAAAAGTCTCCTCACAAAAAGTCAAGATAGAAACACATTTATGATGTTATTATTTTAATGTTGTGTAGCCGATATGACAGACTTGCGCTGCACATTTTGCACTTTAACTGGATTTTCCTTTTTTAAAGTGATTTCAATCATACATCAAGCAATTTAAAAGCATCATGTTGAACAGTGCCTCACATCTAAAGTGCCTCAGCTGAAGGAAATAATACACTATTTATCGGCTTTTAGATATCGGCTAAATGTTCTTGTTGGGCCGATAACGATAACATTAAAAATGATCATTTATCGGCCGAGTACTGATAATGTGGCCGATATATCGTGCATCCCTAGTAAATATACATTAATGAGCACATATATTTTTGAAAAACTACATGTTTTTAGCTAAGAATAAACTAAAAAAGTGTAGCTTTAAATAATTTATGTGGTTCAGATAACATAATATTTTAAGTTTCTGATCATTAAATCAATCTCCTAAATTGTATTAACTAAATTTTTTCACTTCAGTGAACTTAAAATTAAGGCAACTAGGTATTAAACCAACAATATTATATTACATTGTGGAAACATACAGTTTCGCTGACGTCTCAGCTCATACACTACCGTTCAAACGTTTGTGGTCGGTCAGATTATTTATTGTTTTTGAAAGAATTATTTTATCATTTATTTGATCAAAAAATACAATAAAAACAGCAATATTGTCTCATTTCCCATAACTCACTGCAGCTACTTCAGAGAAATACAGTTTTCTTCTGGGCAGGATGGATAGATATAGCTTTGAGAGACAGCTCAGAGCAGTAAATGTAGGAGCTGAGAGGTCATGCTGATATGAGACTGCTTATCTGACAATCACGATTCCCTTTCTGCACTGCCGCTCCTTTTCAGCATGTGTACATGAAAACACAAACGGACACACTCTCTCACACACACTCTGATCCCATATTAAGAAGCTTGAGTCACTGTATTCTTTCCTGCACTTCCCCTTAAGTCTGACATCGTGACATGCAAGGAACTCATCTCGCCTCTCCCTGCGTTTCATCCCTGCTTATCTGCCAAGTTTTGCCTCTGAAGACTCATACATCTATCTTTCAATCCACCTTTCTATGGAGCATCTATCCCAACTGCTATATATCTGCATTTAAAGGTTTAGTTCCCCCAAAACAAACTCATCCTCTCATTGTTCTGAACCTGTATGATTTTCTTTAATCCATGATACACAAAAGGAGAAGTTTATTAGAATTATGATACTTCTCTTTTTCATGAAAAGAATGAAAATTATAACCAGTCTGTCAAGCTAAAAAAGGCAAAAAGCACTATAAACGTGGTCCTATGACTCATGTGTCTTTCAAGCCATACTGTACTTTGAGAAATTTAAGTCATTATTTAGCTCTGTAATTTCAAACCAGCGTGGAACACAAAAGAAGATCATTTGAAAAATATCTCAGTGCTTTTTTATGGCCATACAATCCAGAGTTGTTTTCATCCACATTAATTTTGATGGTACAGACATTCAAAATATCTTCTTTTGTGTCCTGCAGAAGAAAGTAAGCCATTCAGATATGGAATAACAGACGTTTCATTTTGGGGTGAATTGTCCCTTTAAATTTCATTCAGGTTTGACACAAGCAATGCAAAATGCAACTGGATCTTGTATGTCTTGTAACAAGTTGTGACATGCCAAATTTGAATATGTTTATGTGTTTAATATTTGAATATTTAAATCCCATAACTGAGATTTGAGAGTGAGGTTAGCGGAGAAGATTTTATTCAAAAAGCACAATAAATGTTAAATTATTCCTCACATAAAGCTATAGTATGAGCTAAGATTACTTGGAATATACTGCGCAAGTCATATGGACTACTTTTATGATACTTTTATCATGATTGATGCCTTATACACTCCTGAGTCCTGGTCATTATTTAATTTCATTGTATGAAAAAGAGCAGCAATGAACCATCTTCTTGCATGTTTGACAAAAGAAAGACACGCCATCCAGGTTTGGAAAGACATGAGGGTGACTAAACAATGACAGAATTTTCATTTTAAGGTGTACTGTCTCTTTAAGTGTGAAAAATGAAAGGCAGTAGATTGTGCAAGAGAAAGAGGAAGAGAAAGAGAGACAGGGAAACCCTCAGCCAAATAACAACACCACAGAGGTAGAGTAGGTGAGAGGGGAGGTGGTGAGGTGGAAGACTGAAGCAAAGAGGTGAGTGACTGTCTGATAGCGATCAATGCTACTAAGACACCCTGAAAGAGGAAGCAGCCCATGTCAGTTAGTGTATTTCTCTCGATATGTGACATTCATGCGCACAGTCGTACATGCAAAAGCACGAATAGCCTATGTGTGGACACACTAGACGGATCTGCCAAAAACACGCACACACTCTCATCTTATATAGTGGACAATGCATGCGCCCGCTGTCACACACACAAACATGTCAGTGAGCCTCCACTGCGTGTATGAGGAGATGGAGGGCGAACACACAAACATACAACCGGTCATGCTGAGAGGAATACACAGTGAATGTACAGTCATAAATAATAAAGAAAGCACAGTCTTACCTCATTCTCAAAGGGTCCGTCTCTCGCTGAACACTGTGTTGGAGTCACACTGATTTCATGCAGCCAGCTTGCTTTCCCCCCTCAGATACACTCTACACACATGACCCTCTCTCTCTCTGGAGTGCATTTAAAATAAGGTGGATGCGCACACACACAAGCACGCATGCTAGAAAACAGCTCCCTTCTTTGGTTCACACAGTCACACATGCATGCATGCATGCTGAAACACAGCCTCTCTCTCTGTCTCCTCCGCTCTCAGGCAATCAGAGAGAATGTCATAACCGAAGCCACGCCCTCTTCGGCCCCCTCCTCGCAGGCTTACTATAAATACAGGAATGGATATGAATATGCTGTCTTGTTCTCTTAGACTTCCCCCTCCCGTTTTGTTCCATCTCTCATTCCTAATATTCCCCCTCTCTGTGGCCATGAAATGCTTCTCTTATGACCTTGCATTGTGCTCGAGGACTACTAGCCCCCTCTTTATCTGCACACACACATAACACACGTTCAGGATTAATGTAGTCATGAATCAATTTAATGATCTTGCAGATGAGCTATAAAACCGATGCTAATGCCAATCCAAAAGGGATTGAATGGGTAAGAGCTATAGTTGGGTGATAAACAAACAATGGCCGGCGCGTGCACACACACACACACACACACATACATAGGCTACACCTGCTGCTGGCACTGTAATGGCCGGTTTACACAGAACGCGTTTTCCGTTCCACTGCGCTGTTTTATTTGTTTTATTTTGTAAACATGCACCGTTTACATAGCAGGGCCGTTGACCGTTACGCCGCGTCGAAGTTAAACTTTTTTTAAAACGTCATTGTTTTCCATTCAACTGCGCTGCGTCTCGTTTTTAAATGCAACACGTTCTGTGTGAACTCTGTTGCTGACACCACGCGCGCGCTGTCATGTGCTTATGGCTTATCTGTCCCATCTAGTGTGCAGGATGTGCACATGTTTATGTAGCTCATTAGCTCCATTATTGTTATGCATAAGAGCAGTGAATAACGATTTGCACCAAACAGGAAATGGTGCCCACATAAGCGCCAATTTACTCATCACAGCAACCACTAAAGGATACTGAGAAGTGTTAACTATGGGTCGTCGGTCTTGGTTGGAAATGTTCCACAACACATTATGTTGTTCAAACATAAATATCGTTGGTTTAATTAATGTTTGTATCTTTCTGTAAAAATATCTACTTCATTTGCATATACATGAGAACATTTTTAGTTATGCAAATGAGAAGACATTAAATGGATAGCCCCTCCCTCAGATTTACTCACCCTCATGTCATTCAAAACATGCATGACTTTCTTTTATGTTGGCTACACGAAATACTAAGGCACTCACGTGGTAAAGTAAATAACAAACTAGGATAGGAATTGACTTTCATTCTGGCCAACAAAAACTTTTTTTTAGAAAGAAAGAAAGAAAGAAAGAAAGAAAGAAAGAAAGGTCATACAGGTTTGGAATGACAATAGTGTGAAAACAATTGACCGAATTTCCATTTAACGTCTCAAATGAGAGATCAATGTAAATGTAATCATTTTACATTTAATAAATATTTCTTTTAATAAATATTTGAATATTCCTGTTCTGAGTTAGGCACTCTTAGAAGAAAAGGTTAAAGGGTTCTGTCAGGTGCATCATGTGGATTAGAGGTTCCCATCATAAGATAATTTTATAGATTTATTTTGAAATAATTAATTTTGTTTTAACTTATTTTTAATACATTTCATGAACAGCTTGTAAACATACTTTATCACCAGAAATAAAAAAAAAACCTGAAATAGTTTTTAACATAAACAGTTCTTTGAGTCAAGAACCCTATAGCCTAGTAGAAACCGATTTAACCTTTTTTTCTAAGAGTGAGCAAAGAGAAGTTCAACCCCTTCACCTCCCCCATCTTTCCTGTGCTTGTTTCCTTCCTCTCTTGGGTTAAGCCTGCGTTCACTCTCTTTCTCTCACTATAAAATCCTCAGGATGTGACAAAAGGGAATTAAACCTCCCTAAATCCTATAATATGAAACATACACAGACAATATTACACATACAACCAGACAGAAACACACACACTGAAACATCTGCAGCTGCAGTGCAGCCCAATCTCACTAGATATAAAAAGATTGATTATTATTTATCCCTAAAGAGAAATTCAGTGCAGCAGCACCAATATTAAACAGAGCACACTCACAACACAACTATACATGCGATCAGTGAACATAATAAACAATATGAATGTGTGATTCTGTGCATGGGTCAAGAAGGACTTATTAACTCATGGATGTAATACAAGGATTGTTGCACATGCTCCAGCTCCCTTGTGGCAAACGAATGGTCTACGGGAACCATCACCCCATCCATGAGTGCTTGGAAAGGTGACTCCACTGTGAGGGTGGCTGGGGGAAGCCGTGATGTGACGTGAGCGTTATAACAGTTTGTCAGATTTGTGCAATACGAGAAGCGACTTACAGGGCCCGGCAGGTAATAATATGCAGTTCAACATTGTCGGCGATGCGATTGCTTTCTACAATTTCCCCTCTTCCCGCATCAACCCATACTACCCCTGCCCGTCCTCCCTAGGGACAGTTCAGTTTCCACTTGGTCAGTCAGTCCTCACAGCTTTGACCTACTTCATGTCTCTGGTTTTGTTACTCATAGCCTCGCATGTTCAAAACTGCACATGCAGCGATGCAAATGAGGGCTGAGTGGTGATAACAAAGCTGATTTCACCTGCTGTGGTCTGATGAACACAAAAGCTCTGGTTGGGAGATGCTGATGAACTGCAGAACATGTCAATGAGATGCAAACATGTGTATTGATCATAAAGTAGGGTTTAAAAGTCTTAGCTCACATTAAAAATCTGAGATTCAAAATCATTTTTTAACTTGGAAATAAAGAGGCTTATTTGGAAAAAAAAATTAAATAAACAAAAAAAAACTCAATGAATAGGAAATATGTTATATTAATATTTGAGAAATAAATAAACTGTCTGCACACTTAAATCCTTAAAGCAAATTTAATCACCAAGCACAACGCTTGGTGATTAAATTTGCTATAAGGAATTAAGTGTGCGGAACTGTAAACTGTGGAAATTTGTTTTTTTGAAATTTCTAGTCTCATCTGTCTGGCACCTTGTTTATCGATTGAGTGCGGTGAAACTCCTTCAATAAAATTAAAATTTAAGCAAATTTGCAGCGTGTGACTTTATTCAGATGGGTCAGGTGTTCTTGCTGCCATTGAATCTCAAGATAATCTCTGAATCATCTCAAATAACCGTACTGGAGAACATGGACATCAGGTTTCTATGGAAGCGTGTTTCCGCCACTGAATATAAAAATAAAATATATAATTGTGACTTTTTATCTCACAATTCTGACTTTTTTATTTGTGATTTATATCTTGCAATTCTAATTTCTCAGAATTGCGAGATAAAAAGTCAGAATTGCGAGATATAAAGTCAGAATTGCGAGATATAAAGTCAGAATTGCGAGATATAAAGTCAGAATTGCGAGATATAAAGTCAGAATTGCGAGATATAAAGTCAGAATTGCGAGATATAAAGTCATAATTGCGAGATATAAAGTCATAATTGCGAGATATAAAGTCAGAATTGCGAGATATAAAGTCAGAATTGCGAGATATAAAGTCAGAATTGCGAGATATAAAGTCAGAATTGTGAGATATAAAGTCAGAATTGCATGATATAAGTCAGAATTGCGTGATATAAGTCAGAATTGCGAGATATAAAGTCAGAATTGCGTGATATGAAGTCGGATTGCGAGTTATAAAGTCGCAATTGCGAGTTATAAAGTCAGAATTGCGAAGATATAAAGTCAGAATTGCGAAGATATAAAGTCAGAATTGCAGATATAAAGTCGCAATTGCGAAATATAAAGTCACAATTGCGTGATATAAAGTCAGAATTTCAAATATAAAGTCACAATTGCGTGTTATAAAGTTAGAAATTGCGAGATATAAAGTCAGAATTGCGAGATATAAAGTCAGAATTGCGAGATATAAAGTCAGAATTGCGAGATATAAAGTCAGAATTGCGAGATATAAAGTCAGAATTGCGAGATATAAAGTCAAAATTGCGAGATATAAAGTCAGAATTGCCAGTATAAAGTCAGAATTGCGAGATATAAAGTCAGAATTGCCGAGATATAAAGTCAGAATTGCGCAGATATAAAGTCAGAATTGCGAGATATAAAGTCAGAATTGCGAGAATATAAAGTCAGAAATTGCGAGATATAAAGTCAGAATTGCGAGATATAAAGTCAGAATTGCGAGATATAAAGTCAGAATTGCGAGATATAAAGTCAGAATTGCGAGATATAAAGTCAGAATTGCGAGATATAAAGTCAGAAATTGCCGAAGATATAAAGTCAGAATTGCGCAGATATAAAGTCAGAATTGCAAAGATATAAAGTCAGAATTGCGAAATATAAAGTCAGAAATTGCGTGATATGAAGTCGGAATTGCGAGATATAAAGTTAGAATTGCGTGATATAAAGTCAGAATTGCGAGATATAAGTAAGAATTGCGAGATATAAAGTCAGAATTGCGAGATATAAAGTCAGAATTGCGAGTTATAAAGTCAGAACTTGCGAAGTATAAAGATCAGAAATTGCGAGATATAAAGTCAAGAAATTGCGAGATATAAAGTCAGAATTTGCCGCCGAATATAAAGTCAGAATTGCGCCGATATAAAGTCAGAATTGCGAGATATAAAGTCAGAATTCTGAGAATATAAAGTCAGAATTGCAAGATATAAAGTCAGAATTGCGAAATATAAAGTCAGAATTGCGAGATATAAAGTCAGAATTGCGTGATATAAAGTCAGAATTGCGTATATAAAGTCAGAATTGCGAGATATAAAGTCAGAATTGCGTGATATAAAGTCAGAATTTCGAGATATAATGTCAGAATTTCGAACATATAAGTCATAATTGCGTGTTAAAGTCAGAATTGCAAGTTATAAAGTCAGAATTGCGAGTTATAAAGTCAGAATTGTTGATAGATATAAAGTCAGAAATTGCTGAGATATAAAGTCAGAATTGTGAGATATAAAGTCAGAATTGCGTGATATAAAGTCAGAATTGTGAGATATAAAGTCAGAATTTGTGAGATATAAAGTCAGAATTAGCTGAAGATATAAAGTCAGAATTGCGAGATATAAAGTCAGAATTGCGAGATATAAAGTCAGAATTGTGAGATATAAAGTCAGAATTGTGAGATATAAAGTCAGAAGTGTGAGATATAAAGTCAGAAATTGCGAGATATAAAGTCAGAATTGCGCAATATAAAGTCATAATTGCCGAGAATATAAAAGTCAGAATTGCGAGATATAAAGTCAGAATTGCGAGATATAAAGTCAGAATTGTGAGATATAAAGTCAGAATTGCGAGATATAAAGTTCAGAATTGCGAGATATAAAGTCAGAAATTGCGAGATATAAAGTCAGAATTGCGAATAAAGTATAAAGTCAGAATTGCGTGATATAAAGTCAGAATTGCGAGATATAAAGTCAGAATTGCGAGATATAAAGTCAGAATTGCGAGATATAAAGTCAGAATTGCGAGATATAAAGTCAGAATTGCGAGATATAAAGTCAGAATTGCGTGATATAAAGTCAGAAATTGCGAGATATAAAGTCAGAATTGCGAGATATAAAGTCAGAATTGCGAGATATAAAGTCAGAATTGCGAGATATAAAGTCAGAATTGCGAGATATAAAGTCAGAATTGCGAGATATAAAGTCAGAATTGCGAGATATAAAGTCAGAATTGCGCTAGATATAAAGTCAGAAATTGCGCGATATAAAGTCAGAATTGCGAGATATAAAGTCAGAATTGCGAGATATAAAGTCAGAATTGCGAGATATAAAGTCAGAATTGCGAATATAAGTTATAATTGCGTGATATAAAGTCAAAATTGCGAGATATAAAGTCAGAATTGCGTGATATAAAGTCAGAATTGCGTGATATAAAGTCAGAATTGCGAGATATAAAGTCAGAATTGCGCGATATAAAGTCAGAATTTCGATATAAAGTCAGAATTTCAGATATAAAGTCGCAATTGCGAGTATAGTCAGAATTGCGAAGATATAAAGTCAGAATTTGCGAGATATAAAGTCAGAATTGCGTGATATAAAGTCAGAATTGTGAGATATAAAGTCAGAATTGCGAGATATAAAGTCAGAATTGCGTGATATAAAGTTCAGAATTGCGAGATATAAAGTCAGAATTGTGGAGATATAAAGTCAGAATTGTGAGATATAAAGTCAGAATTGTGAGATATAAAGTCAGAATTGCTGAGATATAAGTCAGAATTGCGAGATATAAAGTCAGAATTGTGAAGATATAAAGTCAGAATTGTGAGATGTAAAGTCAGAATTGTGAGATATAAAGTCAGAATTGTGAGATATAAAGTCAAAATTGCACAATATAAAGTCATAATTGCGAGATATAAAGTCAGAATTGCGAGATATAAAGTCAAAATTGCGAGATATAAAGTCAGAATTGTGAGATATAAAGTCAGAATTGCGAATATAAAGTCAGAATTGTCAGATATAAAGTCAGAATTAAGATATAAAGTCAAAATTGCGTGATATAAGTCAGAATTGCGCTAATATAAAGTCAGAATTGCAAAATATAAAGTCAGAATTGCGAGATATAAAGTTAGAATTGCGAGATATAAAGTCAGAATTGCGAGATATAAAGTCAGAATTGCGAGATATAAAGTCAGAATTGCGACGATATAAAGTCAGAATTGCGAGATATAAAGTCAGAATTGCAAGAACTGCTGATATAAAGTCAGAATTGCGAGATAAAGTCAGAAATTGCAAGATATAAGTCAGAATTGCGAGATTAAGTCAGAATTGCGCAATATGAAGTCAGAATTGCGAGATATAAAGTGCATAATTAGTGAATATAAAGTCAGAAATTGCGTGAATATAAAGTCAGAAATTGCGAGTATATAAAGTCGAGAATTGCGTGATAAAGTCAGAACTGCGAGATATAAGTTCAAAATTGCGCAATATAAAGTCAGAATTGCGCGATATAAAGTCAGAATCTGCGAGATATAAAGTCAGAATTGCTGAGATATAAAGTCAGAATTGCGAGATATAAAGTCAGAATTGCGAGATATAAAGTCAGAATTGCAGAAGATATAAAGTCAGAATTGCGAGATATAAAGTCAGAATTGCGAGATATAAAGTCAGAAATTGCGTGATATAAAGTCAGAATTGCGAAGATATAAAGTCAGAATTGCGATATAAAGTCAGAAATTGCGAGATATAAAGTCAGAATTGCGAGATATAAAGTCAGAATTGCGAGATATAAAGTCAGAATTGCGTGATATAAAGTCAGAAATTGCAGATATAAAGTCAGAATTGCAAGATATAAAGTCAGAATTGCGAGATATAAAGTCAGAATTGCTGAGATATAAAGTCAGAATTGCGATGATATAAAGTCAGAATTGCGTGAATATAAAGTCAGAATTGCGAAATATAAAGTCAGAATTGCGAGATATAAAGTCAGAATTGCGTGATATAAAGTCAGAATTGCGAGATATAAAGTCAGAATTGCGAGATATAAAGTCAGAATTGCGAGATATAAAGTCAGAATTGCGTGATATAAAGTCAGAATTGCGTGATATAAAGTCAGAATTGCGAGATATAAAGTCAGAATTGCGAGATATAAAGTCAGAATTGCGTGATATAAAATCAGAATTGCGAGATATAAAGTCAGAATTGCGAGATATAAAGTCAGAATTGCGCGATATAAAGTCAGAATTGCGCGATATAAAGTCAGAATTGCG
Source organism: Hybognathus amarus (assembly GCA_030378365.1). Classification (NCBI taxonomy): domain Eukaryota; kingdom Metazoa; phylum Chordata; class Actinopteri; order Cypriniformes; family Leuciscidae; genus Hybognathus; species Hybognathus amarus. Next base: position 125,792 of record JAQIUQ010002657.1, on the reverse strand, counting down.
AGATATAAAGTCAGAATTGCGAGATATAAAGTCAGAATTGCGTGATATAAAGTCAGAATTGCGAGATATAAAGTCAGAATTGCAGATATAAAGTCAGAATTGTGAGATATAAAGTCAGAATTGCGTGATATAAAGTCAGAATTGCGAGATATAAAGTCAGAATTGCGAGAATATAAAGTCAGAATTGCGAGATAAAAAGTTGCAATTACCTTTTATATTTTTCATTCTATGGCGGAAACAAGCTTCCATAGGTTTCACACAAACTTGTGGACACATGCAATTTTTCATTTCAACTTTCACTCCAATTCTGATGCTGATAAAATAAGTTGCAATAAAAATTTAAAATGGGAAAATAAAATGAAATGGGAAAAATGGAAAAATAGAAACACTTAGACCACTTGTATATGAAGACTCTCTTGAAGTTAGATGTATTTTTCCAGAATATATAGCATGGTATATGTTTAGAATAAAAGAGAAAAGACAAAAAAAGTTTGCCAGAAGAAATTGCCACATCTTACCGTAATAATTTTACAGAACAGTGAATTACTGAAAATGCATCCATCACATGAGTCAGTTAACAAAGAATTCTGAATAATGGAGATTCTGACTAAAAGATTATGAGAATTCTGAAAGTCATGAATTCAGCAAAACAGTTTCCTACTAAAAAAAAGGGGAAGCTAAAATGAAAGTTACTGCACTCTCGTTTAATAATGGGTAACGTTTAAACACTAATTTAAAGGTTATGAAAACAAAAAGTAAAAGAAAAGACAAACTCTATTAAAACATTACTGTTTGTTTGAGTCTGCAGCATTGTGCAAACAATTGTATGAGTTTGGGGGCAGGACTACCTGTTTGCTAACCAATGGAGGATAAATCCTTTTATTACAATTTGTACAATTACACACGGCAGCTTTATCCTACAACCAGAGAAAAATACTTGTGAAAAAGTGCCTGTCAAATAAGCCAGCCTGCCAGCACAGTTCTGTGGCCATTCTGAGTACTGCAAGTGTGATGCGATTAAAACATCAGCTTTGATACAAATTTGGATAAGACACTACCTCATCTCTACTATGGTTGCTCATTCTGCATTACATTTTGGAAAAATGTTGAAAGTTACTGGTCATTTAAAACAAATAATACAATAACAATTGAAGGAAAACAGATTATTACATATTTTGATTGTAGAGATAGAAGTTTGTGTAATATTGTAAACATTTTTATTTTACTAAGTAAATCCTATATTCACAAAGCTAAATTCTCCAAATCAAAGCCATGTTTTAATTTTTTTTTTTTCAAATTGAGACTGATGTATATTTTGAGTCTCCTAAACGGGTTAAAAATAAGAAAGCTGTTAGTAACTGAAATATGCTCTAAAATTGTGAAAAAGTGAAAATTAGGAAATATTCTCTTATTATAGATAATGAAGTTTGTAAGTCTGTCTATTTAAGATACAGTATGTATTATTATTTTGATGTACTTTTTTATTTTATTTATTTGTTTATTTTTCAATTAATTATATAAGGATGTTTATTTATTATTTGCTGTATAATATTTATTTACAAACTGTGATGCTTGTATGTTTGTACTTTGCATTCTAATGAAAAAAAGCCAAAAACAAATTTGGATAAGACAAGACTCACATGTCATAAATCTCAAAAAAATATAAATCTCATAAACCGATCTGATAGGAATTCGTCAAACAGAATGGCTTCACTGCCATAAGTATAGCATTCATCTCACTTAAGCAACTATGCATAAATCATAAATAAATGTACATATGTAAATTATAAAAAAAATCATTTTTCTTTAGGTATCATTATTGCAACATCTCAGAGTTATAAATTTATGCTCTAATATTGTAGAACAGGGACTATTGACGTATGCAAAAAGATTAATATCAAACAATAACAATCCTATTAAGGGAACTTGGGCTCATGAATTGTTAGTGAAATTATGATAAACGGTTAGGGTCTGCATCTTTGAGACACAGGATATCAATGGAGAGTACATGCTGTACAAGGCTGAATCAGGAACTGAGGGTAGTGTGAGGACATGGGGTGTTTCTACCCGCACTTGGGGGGGTTGGGCTACTGTGATGTAGCTGTAATGGCCCAGGGGTGAAAAGGCACTGCTGTGTAAACTAATGTCAGTGTGGATCATCGCTGTGTGTGCGTCTCATCTGCTCAGCCTGTCTCACAGCCTTCTCCAGCTCCCCCTGGGACAGCAGTCTACAGTGGTGCAGGGCAGAGAGCAGCTGGGTCCCGAGAGTTACAGATGAACGAGTGGGACAGGAAATAGGGGAGACCACCCCCGTTCTTAAGGAAGTATAGTGGGACTCGGACCATACCCATTACCTGGGGACAGACAAGAAAGTTGCATAATAGTACATTTACACGCACATGAAAAGAATAGACAATGCTTTTACCTCTAAACCATGGTCTGTGGCTGTAGTTACAGCTGCTCTCTGATCTCTTTCAGCTCTGGCTCCGTCATCTTCTTGATGTAGAAGTGTGTGATGAGCTGAGGGGAGGATGGAGATTGAGAAAGGCAGGAGGATATGTGATCGTCCACGCCCACCGACACAGCCACGCCCACCTCCTCGTGAAGCTCTCTGCTAAGCCCCGCCTCCAGCGTCTCCTTAAGATGGGTTCACCAATCTACAGATTTAAAAACAAAAAACATTAATAATTACAGTGCAATTATAAACAACTTAAGACAAATCATTTAAAGTTAGATTTTTTTTTATTTTTTTTCGTGCAGAAAGATGAACTCACCCCCTGGGAAACCCAGCAAGCCATCAAAGCGCATCTGCATCTGAATGACAATCTCAATTAAGGTTCATAAATTCAACTGCGTTCATTGATTTACACGTTATTTTTAAACGTCCTGCTTTGGAACCTGCCGTGGTCACACTGTTCAAATAAAGGTCACTGCAAGCGCACTCTTTCTTACCAGAACTATATGTTTGATTGGGATTTTCCCGAAGAGTTTGGCACTAGAGTCTCCGTAAAGCATAATGTGACACGCATGTCTGAAGCCCTCCCGTGTCAACGCGTTTCTCTCGTGATCCGTTCCGCCATCACAGGACGAGTGATAAACAAAGAAATCCGTTAACTGTAGGTTTAATGACGCGTATTGAAAAGTACGATCAATAACAACATGTGCGTGTTTGTTACTAATGCGACCAACGACCATAGACTATAATCAGCTGACGTTGACCATTTCAAAATACTAGTCCACTGAGAACGCAGCTGCAATAAACACATATAAAACACAAGTTAACATAATAAAACTGTGCACATTTTTGTATTTACCACATCTGTTAAAAAAATAAATGTAAATAAAAAGTCTGAAACCTTCTTAAAATGTTAGAATGGCATTGTTTGTAAGGTTGGACTTGGACACAATAATTTATTTTTATTAGCCTAAATTATTTTTAATAATATATGAATACTTAGCCTATAGTTCATTACATTATTGCATAATATGTAATAGTAAAATGGACATCAAGTAACTTTTTTAGCCTATATGTCTGTTGTCCTATAGATGGCAGTAGCAACTAAAATGTGCTACCAAAGAAAGAAAGAAACCAGAGGAGAAAGATAAAGTGAATATAAATACAGTTGTTTCTCTTCTCTCGTGTCACTAATCTATGCCACCTGTGCATATCACTTGAAATAACCTCTTATATCTAAAACTTGTGTGGCTTTAAAAGCAAAGCTGACCCAACTGTTATTTCAGTACAGTTGCACTGACTTTCTTTGTCTCATATTGCCCAGTTAGTTTGAAAAGAACTAGTGAATTGCTGTGGCCCTCACATAACATTACCATGCATCAAGAAAAGGGCTTTGTGACAAAAATAAATGTATAACTATGCACTGTTCATGCCATACAGCCCTTGCCAGGATTCTTCAGCAGCCTTAAAGGAGCTTATAGATAAACTATGCTACTACCATCTCTCTGACCTGATATAACTCAATTATAAACATTTCTACAGACATCTATACCATGTCTTGCTGCTTTTTGTGCTTCTCACATGTCAGTGGCACAAGCAAGATGATGACTGGCGGAAATATTTTAGTTCACCACCACTCTATTTGTGCCAGTTGGACACAGCGGGACATGAAAACATGATGTCTTAAATAATATAGAATTATATAATCAAGTTTATACTGAAAATGTACACATGGTAAACACCGCTACAGATTCACTAACTATCGTTCTCCAGCAGTTGTTTCTGTGTTGGATAAGACTAATGTGGGTTTTCTGGGTCAGCCATGTAGATGTTTCCATAAATCCTTGGGCTTTTGAATTGTTAAAAGACATTTTACACTACTGCAAGGGAGACTGGCTGAATTAACCCATATCCACTTCTCATTCCAATCTGTCAAGGTTACTTTTATCCAATGGTAGGAGAAAATGAATGGAGATGTGCAGGTGTATTTAAGTGGGGTTGGGAATTTTAATTGCCGGTTAAATGTACTATTTAAATACTAAATATGATACCTGAAGCTTATGCTGAGAATGTTAAGAGACAATGAGACAGACAGAGATAAAGTGAGGTTATGAGGGTTTGCACATGGTCACCATTCATCACACACACACACACATTTTATCACTTCAATCACTGTAGATTTATAGCAGTTAAACATTCTAAAGTGATAAGCCAGAGAGGATGAGCATTACCATGACTTTACTCTGATTGTTTTTTGACCAATATTAATACTTAAATTAAATTATATTTAAAATTTACTTTACTCATAATTACTATATTAATAATAATGAGAAGAAGAAATAATTGTTTCCAGCAATTAATATAGTTAATTTGTCTTATGAGCATCCTTGCGCATGAAGGTTTGTGTGCATGTGTATGTGTGTGTGTGTGTATAAATATATATATATATGGATATATTACAATGGCTTTAAATGCAGTTCATCCTATCAGAAATAGAGTCGAATCCATTTTATAAAATGTAAGTTTGAGCATCTGTATAGGCTTGAATCAGGTATGGATTGTTTAAGTCAGTGTTGACTCAAGGCCTTGTTAACTCGGTCCTCTCTGGGCTTACCGTGTGGCAGGAGATTGCGCCAGAATGGCTGGGCTATTCTTGAGCCTGAGCGCTTTCTAAGTTTAACAGGTTTATGTGAGCTGCTGGCTATTGTTCTGGTGAAGGCGTCAGGGATTGTTACAGGGGTGGGGGAGAGATATACTGCTGTCAAAATCCAGACTAAAATAGACAGACAGCTGTGGGTGCTCATATCTAGGCTATGCGTTTGAGAGTGTGTGAGAAGGATAGTGGTGCAACGGAGACCTAACACAATGCAGACGGGCCGAGCGTTGGAGCCGGATGGGGGAGAGCGGCACTGGTTGTCTCCATCCACTGAGTCACTTGCTAAAAGACTGATTAGCTTACATTACTGCCGATTTGTGGGGATGGGCCGAGATTAGGGCATCTAGGGTTTCCCAAACTCTCCTTCTCTTCGTTCTCAATCACACACACAGGTGCAGGGGGGGTTGCTGTGCGCCACTGTCAGAGAGAGGCAGGTCAGCGGGAAAAATGAATTCCCAGAATTGTGGGGGAGCCCAACGCTGCTCAGCTGGGATATGGTTCACACGTCTGCGCCTGGTGGATAGATCACAGGATTTAAAAGACCAGGAAATACTGTAGTTTTTGATTGGCAAGAGAAAACATTCATTCAGAGGCAGTTTGTATATTTTCCTTGCCTCCATTGAGTGTATGTGTACAGAATGTGACCTCCACCTCTGACTGTTTTGGCCTCTGTGGTAGAGGCTTGTGCCACTGTATGAGAGCTGATAATCTGTAACAACTGCTCACCATGTGTAGAACTTCAAAACCTGGTTCCTGGTAGCTTTGTTCAGGTGTGCCATTTCAGGAGCTCTCTTATGGTGACATTGTAATGAATTACAATGTTGGATAGTAACTAACTAAAAGATAGTTTTAATGCTTTATGCGTCTGCTAAATCAATAAATGTAAAAATAGCAAATAAAACTATTAATTAAAACAACTTTTTTAGTAGTGATAGTAGATTCTTTTCAATGTAAATCTACTTTTTCCACTACCAAGCTCTTTTTTTACCATGTGTAGCGAGACCAAACCCTGCATCGATCTAAAACGATGTGTTGAGGAAAGTCTGATTCATTCTAGTGAATCAGTTCATCTTAAACGGTTTCTCTGTGTAACTTTGGAAAGTCTGATTCGTTATTATATATTAGTCATTTTAAACAGTCGCTGTTCTATTTTAACGTTGGAAAGTCTGATTCATTCAATTGAATTGGTTCATCAAAATTCATTTTCTCTTTCCATTGTGTAATAAGTGCAAAACGATTAATAGAAGTCTTTGCAGTATGCACTATTTTCTAATTAGGTAAGTTAGGGTGTTTTGGAGTCTGTGTATAAATTAGTCTCAGTTACTGCCACATGTTTTGTTTACTCATTTAAAAGCACTCATTGTTTTGATTAAAATGATAAATTACACCATTGAATAAATTAGGGATGCACCGATATGAAAATTTTGGCTGATACCGATAACCAATAATTCTTTATATTTGAAAGCCAATAACCGATATATCGGCCGATAAACTTAAATCCAAATTTTTATCTAATTTTGAGAGCCTGATTACAAAAACAAAAGTCTCACAATTAAATCCATGTCCCAAGCGCACAATTATAATGATGTTCTCATTATAGTGTTGTATAGCCGATATGACAGATTTGCGCTGCACATGTTGTAACGAACCACAGATTTGAATCATATTTCAAGAAATTCAAAAAGATGAACAGTGCTCAACAAGTGTCTCAGCTGAAGGGAATAATACATTATTTATCGGCTTTAATATATCGGCCACATTTTCTTACAAGGCCGATAACGATAACATTAAAAATGAACATATATCGGCCGATACTGATATGCTGGCCGATATATCGTGCATCCCTAGAATAAATATATATATATTTTTTATTTATAAAAACATATTGCCCCCTTATGCAACTTAGTTATCTATTTTTTTCATAGCTTTCTAACATTTTAGTTTCCTCAACAAGGAAATTGCTCAATTCATTGCGATGTAATTTCTGATGTCACTACAAAAAAATAAATGTAGACCTAATTAAAAAGTAAATCAATAAAAAAATATTAGAATATAAAAAATAATGCTTACTTTTGAACTGTGTTTAACAGCATTTTAAATAATTAAACACAAATGGTGACATCTGTGCACCTCTTTCAGTATTTATAGGGTTGAGAAGATAGTGTGGATGCTCTTTCAGTGTTTAATCACTGGCTGGTCACTCTCAGTAATTTCTAAGGGAAACAAAGCAGAGCACCGCCTCTTTAACCACAAACCCATGCCAGACAGCATGGCTATCTCTGCACGGAATGCCGGCTATTGGGAACAGGAGTTGTATTCTCTTCTATTTTCGGACTACATAGTGGGCTCTGGATTCTGCTAGAGGACACTTATCTCAGCTTTACCCTCAAGGTCGACAGCTTCTGAGGCGCCTATTTGCTAAGGAGGATCTGATTGTATTAGTATGAACGCTATGCAGATCTTGTGTGTTATATTGAACATACCACTTCAACTAGTCTGTCAAATGAGGCAGATATATACCCTTCTACACTCACAGAAATGGACTGCACCAAGTTGTAATAAAATTCAAAAAGAAATTCATCTCAGAAGTTAGTTATGGAAAGCCATGAAGATCCCATTCCTTTTAATGGCACATTTCATCCAACACAGTTTAAGCCTATAAATCCTGATGGTTCTCTTGACTGGCCCATGTTGTATTAAATCTGGTATGCTGTTAATGTGTACGTAATCATATTATAAATATACATTCAGTAATACAAATATAAATAAACTAAACCTCACCTAGCCAACATATAAAAAAAGTTATAGCCTATTCTAATAAACTAAAGCCTAAATGTAAAGGTTCCCTGTCTTGCAAAAATCTTCTTTAGCTATACATACAATTATATTTCTATTTACTAACGAGATTTTAAAAAAACACTCATATAAAAACAACAAATAGGCCTATTTTTGAAATGTTTGTCAATGAACCGTCGACACAATTCCTTCTGACGGAAGTCTCGAGCACTTAGTGTTGCTATTGTTACCACAGGTAAACTATTTTCAGGCGTCAATTTAATTTATAACCCAAAATATAATATAGAATATAATACAAAAATTACCATTTTCCCCTCCCAAATCTTGTGTTTTCACTTCCATATTCATATTGGTGTTCAGGCCTTAATAAGTGTCAAAACCCTCCAGAGCCGTAGGTTTTTAAAAAATATATAGGCTAGCCTATATTTCAATAATTTTTTGCCCATACCATAATTGAAGACTTTAAAGAAATAGAAAGAGGTCGTGCATTTAACCTCTGGACAGCAGCGCATTAATCACAAGCAACAACATTGTTGTTTTAAAAATAACCCCTTACAGTAGGGTTCGTCAAACCGGTTTGCCTTTTGTGATCGCGCAGGGACGGACCGCACGGACGCGCAGCCAATGAGCAACTGAACACACACGGACACATGGGGATATCTGACATATCTCCCCAACTCTGACCTTGAGGGGAACAATAAAAGAGGACCAGGCCACTTCTTCCGAGGCCAACACGTTTAGACATTACTGAGGTCAGTACTCAAATGCGCTGTTTGGATAGTGCCAAACAGTTTTGAAGAATTCGACGTTTTTGTACACAAATACTCACCAAGATTGTGGATTAGAGATTGACTTTTTCATCACATGCCTATGTGAAACAAAACAAAGAGGAGAAAATCTTTTTTTTTTTTTTTCTAACAAAGTTTCTACGACGTTACAGGTGTTTGAGTGCAGGTCCGGGACCGGAAGCGTTTATCATGTCCCGCTTTATGGAGTTGAGGGAATTCGGAGATGCGGCCACATTCCTGCGTAAAACCAACCTGGAACAACTTGCTGCGCAGTCCCATGCGTTTGATGGTACTGACAGACGTCCTATTTGAGTCCTGTGTGAAAACGATTTTTATTATTTATTTTTATTATTATTATTATTTTTTGATTGGTGCAGAATCAATTCAAATCATTCATTTTTAATCCAGTCCAATTCAGAACGAGTTGCACATTAAGATGAGCATGTATTGTGCATGTGAAAACGCATAGATATCTTGACACTACTCCAATTTGTCTATTTTAAATGTAAATAAATGCGATATATTTATATTATAACCTAAATTATAAATGAATGTAATAATAATATTTGAAGAGTTCAGATGCAAAAGCCTCTAAATGCCATTTGAAATTTTCTTCTTCTAAAATGACCATTTTTATCAAGCTTGTATATTTAAGTTCAGTAATTTCACTTAAATGACAATTAATAGGTAATCTTCATTGCCATTTAAGTGAAATTACTGAACTTAAATATACAAGCTTGATAAAAATGGTCATTTTAGAAGAAAATTTCAAATGGCATTTAGAGGCTTTTGCATCTGAACTCTTCATTTATAATAGTATTATGTTAAATTGGGTTTGCATTCATAAGATGTTTATCTACCATGGTTTGTAATGTTACCTGTCTGGCATTCAATTAAGAAGTGAAAAATACTTCTGTGTGCAGGGAAGAAACGAGTTTATATTCCTGACGAGAATGAAGCCTACATTGAGGTGGAGATCAAAGATACCGATGGAGACAAAGTCATGGTGGAGACTAAAGATGGAATGGTCAGTGAAGCTTAAACTGCCCTTGTTTTTTCCTGTGACCACACAACAAAAAATATGAATCACTATTTGTGTCTTATTTTTCAGTAAGTATATCTAAATTTTTATAAGATAACATTTTTGAGAAGAAAGTAGATCAAAGCACATATGCTTAAAAATGAGATTTTAAGTATTTCTTTTAGGTGTTTTCACTAAAGAAAAAAAGATTACATTTTATTCCAGTGTGTATGTTGTCATTGGGCTGATTTTTTGTGCGTATTATATTTTACCTATAGAAAATGGTTAAGTTCAGAAGGCCAATTGTACATGTTTCTTGTCATTCATTCTGCAGTGGAAAAAGATAATGTATCACAAGGTGGTGATCAAATTCTTTAATCTAATTCTGACAGATGTTAACAGTGAAAGAGGATGACATTCAGCAAATGAATCCCCCGAAGTTTGACATGATTGAAGACATGGCCATGCTTACGCACCTCAATGAGGCCTCTGTTCTTTTCAACCTCAGCCGTCGCTACAGTTTCTGGATGATCTATGTGAGACACGACTTTATCATTTACTGTTTAACAGCTCTCTGTATCTAAAAGAGTTTTATCCGTTTCTTTGATGTTCTTCATAGCTTTTAGATCATTTTAGGGTTTCTCAGTCTTCATGCGTGTTCTTTTCTGTCTGTCCACAGACATATTCAGGACTGTTTTGTGTGACCGTTAACCCGTATAAATGGCTTCCTGTCTATTCTCCTGAAGTGGTTGCAGCGTATAAGGGAAAGCGTCGCTCAGATGTTCCGCCTCACATCTATGCCATAGCAGACAATGCCTACAATGACATGCTAAAAAGTATGGTCTAAAAAATATTTCACTTTTCATCTCTATTTCACACAGGCTTTATATGTTGCATTTGTTTTGATTCTGAATTGCACTTTGTTCTTTATTCATGTACTAAGTAAACTTTTTTTCCTTGTAGATCGTGAAAACCAGTCAATGCTTATCACGTAAGTTCCCTTCCACCTTCAACAATTAGGTCAGAATGATCTGAAATCCTTTTCCTCATTATTTAATCATGAAGCGGTATAAAAAAATGGGTTTTTGTCTTTTTGAAGACTTTTCTTTTTTCTTTTTCAATCTTTCTTCTTGGATTTAATAATGTTTCATGTGTATTTCACATAAATTTTGTCCATGCCTAGCGGAGAATCCCGGTGCTGGCAAAACTGTCAACACGAAACGCGTAATTCAGTATTTTGCCATTATAGCTGCTCTTGGTGAAGCAGGGGGCAAAAAGGAGTAAGGGCAGAAACTTCTCGGCTTCTTTTTATCATCACCCATCCTTATCCCTTGTTTTTGTCTCCCTGCGAGTCTTACTTTTGTTCCTCTACATTTTGTTTTTGAGGATTTTTAATCACGTCTCAATGTTTATCTCTTCCTTTTGGATTCACAGACATCCTTTTAACCGATAAGGAGTTTTGTTACCCAAGTTTTGTTTTCCCGTTCCAGTATGATTTTATAAACCCTTTTATACCACTCTTTACATTGCCCATTCCCCTTTTTGCAATGTCTCTCATTTTGTCTTTTGTTTTTAACATTATAAGCTCCTTTTTCACTTTGTCTTTTTGAAAACAAAAACCAAACCTGATTTCATCTATTATCATCAGATAATATTTCATTTTCATTTCCATTAGTTTGTTCTGTCCTACTCATAGATATCATTTTAGTGTTCGATTATAGACTCACGCGTTTCTGTTTTCAACGTAAATAGGGTACATTAGAGGATCAGATCATTGAGGCCAACCCAGCTATGGAAGCTTTTGGCAATGCAAAAACCCTAAGGAATGACAACTCATCCCGTTTTGTGAGTAAACGTGATAAGACTGAGCACAACATCTCTCTTTATTTCAGTATTGCTTCTTCCGTTTTACTTTGTTCCCTCTCTTTAACACAGGGTAAATTCATACGAATCCATTTTGCTCCTACAGGGAAACTTGCATCCTCTGACATTGACATCTGTAAGCTGATTTGAAAAATAATACCGTAAATAGATTATATATATTGTTGTTCCTTCAAATCCTGGTCAATATTCACATTCTCTTTTGTTTAGATCTTCTGGAAAAATCTAGAGTGATTTTTCAGCAAACTGGAGAGAGAAGCTACCACATCTACTACCAGATCCTCTCGCAAAGGAAACCAGAACTCCAAGGTATTCAGAGGAAACACAGACAGCATGGCTACTATTTAACCCTTACCTGTCACCCCCTTTTTGATAATCTGACTTTAAAGTGCACTATACAAACTTAAATGGTTGTAATTTTAAGAATGCTTTGGATTATAGACCTAAGTTTGGTCTTGTTTTCAAGAAAACAATCAGCAGATTATTACTGAAGTGAAAGCACTTCAAAAAATTAAAGTATGAAAAAGTTATAATTTACAGTAAATCAAATATGCTTTATTAATATATTTATTTTTACTATAAAATAAATATTTTACAAAATATTTTTTGCTATAAAATTACTATAAAATGAAAGCTATATATCTAACCAAGTTGTGTTCCAAATTTGAAGTTGATATCACAAAAATTGAAGTTCCCATGAGATTTTGTTTAGGCGTTATACCAAAAATAGCCACCGGGTGCCATTGAATTTAATTTGTATGCATTCTGCAATAACGAATTAATAAATTTCTATCTAAATATCACTTCTGTCACAAAATATGTAACCTCTGAGACTCAGACCTTTCTGACAATGTGTTTTGTCAAGATTAGAAAGGTTTTGATAATAAATTATGAAAGATGATGTCCAAAAGGGGAGGGGCCTAATAAAAGAAATTACAGTTTCTATGGTAACGCAACGTCCAATTTCAAAGCGGTTTTCAAAGGATGAATTCTGAGTTCGTAAGCTTTCAAATGATACCTAATTTATGATAACTACTAAATTATTTGATATAATAATAAAAATATTATTATATATATATATATATTATACTTTTTAGAGGACTTCTTTCCTTACTTTTAAAAAATAATTGTATCTTTTTTATTGACAAATACTAATATGTTTTATTATGAACTTTTAGCACTAAAAAACAGTTTCAATTATTAAAAGTGTGTGCATCGACTTTTTGTGATAAAGTTCAGAAACTTCTGTAATGACATAGATTTTTTGAGGCGCACTCTTGTCATAAATTCATATATTACTGTTAATTCATAATTTGTAAAAAAAAAACAGCGCTAAAATATCTATTTAGGAGTCTTAGACCTTTCCAACGATATATAGTTTGTCATGACTAGATTAGGATTTAATAGTAATATAGTGAAGTAAATTTGAGTTGCCCGTATACTGGCAAGTGACAGTTAAGGGGTTAAGCTAAATAACTAAGTATATATCAAGTAAAGATGTTAAAATGCCAGCAGAATTTCATCCTCAGTGCACTGTGTGACTTAAAAGCCAAACCTCTTTCATGTGTTATACAGACATGCTGCTGGTGTCATCAAATCCCTTTGACTACCACTTCTGCTCTCAGGGTGTTATAACTGTTGACCACATGGACGATGGAGATGAGCTGCTTGCAACTGATGTAAGTACTTGTATGATTGAGATCATACCTAGATGCTAATTATTCCACATAAACACAGAGTGACCACTCACCTACATTGCCACTTGCTTATCTTCCTCTCTAGCATGCAATGGACACCCTTGGTTTCACTCCTGAGGAGAAGTATGGCTGTTACAAGATAGTCGGTGCCATCATGCACTTCGGCAACATGAAGTTCAAAGTGCGGCAGAGAGAGGAGCAAGCAGAGGCAGATGGCACTGAAAGTAAGAGTGATTCTGTCATTCAGTAAAGCCAACGTCTCAGTCAGCATCATGGTTTGGCTAAGCGTTGTGATTTTGTTACCTAGTGCTAGACAAAGCCTCATATCTCATGGGATCAGTTCAGCTGACCTCATAAAAGGACTGCTTCACCCTAGAGTGAAAGTGGGCAATGAGTACATTGTGAAAGGACAGACTGTTGAACAGGTCAGTTTGGTCCATAAATGATCAATTAGTATCCCTGCTATTTAATTTCACCAAGCAGTGAGAGTATTTGGGCTTTTGTGTCATGACAGGTGACCTATTCTGTTGGTGCTTTGGCGAAAGCTGTATGACCGCATGTTTAAATGGCTGGTGAGCAGAATCAATAAAACCCTATACACGGCCATCCCGTCAGTTCTTCATAGGAGTGCTGGACATAGCAGGCTTTGAGATCTTTGAGGTAAGTCAGTTTGTATATTTGTAAATTGCTTGTATATTGCTTTGCATCACTCCTTACCACTGTCTGCCCATCAGAAGGGGATCTTAGGCCCTGTTTACATGAGAACGCTCGCGGGTGAAAACGTAAAAATATTTTAGCGGATGTGCCTTCGTTTACACGGCGACGGCGTTTTTGAGGCTTAAAAATGCAAAAAGTGAAACCACCCTCCAGAGTGGAAATCTTAAAAACGCTCCACCGCCGCGTTCCCCTCTAAAGGGTAAAAACGCAAAAGTCTGCTTGACAGTGAAGGTTGTACGCAGGTGCGTGGACTTGGTGTTGTTATAGTATGCACTCCTAGCCGCCTGGAGTGCATACTACATTGAATTTCACACACTTTTGCGTCACCATTTGCACGCCGATTTCCCACACAAGACGCTCGTCTAAACGCAGAATAAAAGTGATAACGCAACGCCACTTTTGCGTTTTCTCTTCAGAATGGTTTCCGTGTAAACATAGCCTTAGATACAAGATACAAATTAAGGATGAGTAAAAATATGGATTTTGGACACTAATTTTGATTTGTAAAAGATCTTTTTTACCCTGTGGAAGTGGTTCCTGTACCACTTTTCAATGATTCATTGACTCTTATGTACTAAAGTTGATGTACTTGAAAAGCTACTTATAGTCATTAGAATTTCTGTTGGAAACCATCAAAATAAAGTGTTAGCAAATATTAAGCAGACATTCTACTAATATTCTAATGACTTGTAGCTGACATGAAGTTGCAAAGTTACTTATAGTTTGTAGAATGAATGTCTAAAGTGGACTATAACAGCCCATTCTCATCCCAAGGCGTCATCTAACTGACACTTTTGACCATGCGTCACATTCGACGCTTTAGGCACCCTTTCAGCGTCACTTAGATGACGCTATCCTGAGTGGTCTAACCCTAACCCTACCCCAGACCTAAATCTACCCACGTCCATCTGAACTGACGCTAAAGGGTGCCTAAAGTGTCGGATGTTGAAGCATGGTCAAAGTGTCAGTTAATATGACGCCTTGGGATGAGACTGCGTTGACTGTAGCATCTAATGCACAATCAGACTGAATCGTGAACTTATTTAGAACTGATTCAGGAAATGTGCATTGATACCCACCCATTTACATTATTCAGTACTCATTATACCTTATTTGAATAACTCTCTACTCTTCCGCTTCTTTCAACAGTTCAACAACTTCTGAGCAAATGTGCATCAACTTCACCAATGAGAAACTGCAACAGTTTTTCAACCATCACATGTTCATCCTAGAGCAGGAGGAGTACAAGACAGAGGGCATAGAGTGGACTTTCATAGACTTTGGATTAGACCTGCAGCCTGCATTGACCTCATTGAGAAGGTTGATAATGAATTGCATGCAACTCTTTGAAAGCACGTGTATGTTTGTATAAGATAATACTAAGCAACTGTAGCCGTTACATCCTTCTTGTGTTGTTTGCAGCCGATGGGTATAATGTCTATTCTGGAGGAGGAGTGCATGTTCCCTAAAGCCACAGAGAGCAGCTTCAAAGCTAAACTCTACGATAATCACCTTGGCAAGTCTCCCAACTTCCTGAAACCGAGGCCAGACAAAAACGCAAATATGACACTCACTTTGAGCTGGTGCACTACGCCGGAGTGGTGAGTGAAAATAACATCATATTCACAGACATATTTACCATAGCATACAATAATAGACTCTTTATAAGCCGCATAACTGGAGCCATTGGAATTTGTTAAGCAATTTACAGTATGCAATGACGCCATAGAATGGCACCATTTAAGTAACAGGGATTGTCTGGAGCAAGATGAGGTTAAGTGCCTTGCTTAATGGCACAATGGTGATAGCTCAAGAGTGGCAACGGATAAATCATAACATATAATATGTATGTTGTCAGGTGCCGTACAACATCAATGGATGGCTTGACAAAAACAGAGAACCTCTAAATGAAACAGTGGTGGGAATCTTCCAGAGATCATCCAACAAGTTAATGGCAATGCTCTTCGAGAACTTCATCAGCTTAGATTCAGGTGTATATTAATACAACTGATATTAAAAACTGATTCCACTAAGCCAGATTGTACTAAGGTGTTGTATACGTATTGTTACAGGTACTGAAGCAAAGCCAGGGGGCAGAGAGAAGAGAAAGAAAGGCGCTTCATTCCAAACAGTGTCCCAGATGCATAAGGTGGGTAAGAGTGAGGAGATACGGAGGAGAGATACTGTGTGATATCAAATGACGTTATATCTAAATGCACCAGAAAAGCAACTTTTCACTTCTTTAAAAATCTGCAAATGTTAGATATTGAAAATGGTGTTGGAAAGTGAGCCAGTTAAGACTTGCAGTGATGTTTAGGTAATCTGACCCATGAACATCACTTTAAGTCTGTGCTGGCTCAGCTTTCACCAGCTGCAGATGCAAATACACAGGTAAGATCAGACCCAGTAGTTACAAGTATGAAGACTGTGAGCTGATTTAAGATTTGTCTAAATCTTAACATGTTGTATAATGACCTTTCCTTCTATATCACTCTAAGGAGAATCTAAACAAGTTAATGGCTAATCTAAGAAGCACCCAGCCTCATTTTGTGCGCTGCATTATCCCCAATGAGTCAAAGACCCCAGGTACAAAAAAATTCAGTGTTGAGGATAAAACCATTTGTTATACTACAAGATATCCAAAAACCAACCTTAAACACACCATCAGTCTTCAGTTTCTGCTCTTGTTTCTGATAGGGATGATGGAGCCATTTCTGGTTCTGCACCAGCTTCGATGCAATGGTGTTCTTGAAGGAATCCGCATTTGCAGGAAGGGATTTCCCAACCGGATTCTCTATGCAGAGTTCAAACAGCGGTGAGCTTTTCTTTATGGGTCACACTTGTAATTAGGGGCACAAAATACTCTGGATAATGCTGTAATGACAGGAAGATTATTTCAGTGAATGGTAATTAAATGAACATTTAACACAGGTAATGCATTCTCAAGTCCAATAGAAAGATGAATAAAGATATTTAACTAAACCATCATGATTTACCAGCTACCGTATCCTGAACCCTTTGGCCATCCCAGAGGACACGTATGTGGACAGCAGGAAAGCTGTAGAAAAGTTGCTTGGGTCTCTGGATATCGACCACACACAGTACAAGTTTGGCCACAGCAAGGTTCATGAAATTGTTCTCTTTCACTCCTATCATGCCCACTACTGTATTTTCAGTTACTTAAAAACCCCAGGCTACACTGACCTGTGAATCTGTCCTCTTTTAGGTTTTCTTTAAGGCGGGACTTCTTGGCCAGCTGGAGGACATGAGAGACGAACGTCCTGTCTGAAGATCCTCACCTTGCTGCAGGCCTTCTGCAGGGGAAAACTCATGCAAATGGAGCGCAGAAGGATGATGAAAGAGAAGTATGTGCTATTTGGATGTCCAAACCATGACAATAGTCATAAAGCCTCTAATAGTCAAACGCAAATAGTTTTGCTGTTACTCACTGACTGAAGTTGGTGTCAGATTGCAGATCTTGCATCCTTAAGCCCTTTCTAAGCATGTCGATAAACTGTTGAGAGAGTTGAGAGTGTGTGTAGGCCTATGAGCCTGTAAATCTATGGGAGGAATGTCTGAAGTGTATGCGGACTATGTTGTGGCGTGTGTCTGGCGTGTGTCCGTTTGTTTTGTGTGTGTGGTCACTACAGAAAAAGCCAGTTAAACCCCCTCCACCCAAAATGGCATTCACAAAAGCAGGTGTGGAGGTGGGTCATATATCCCGCGAACAGCGCACATACCAGTTGTTGGCGGTCTCTTACCAGAATGCCCCCTCCGATCTTTAATATAAATAACCTTCTTTTGTCCAGAATGGATATGGCTGGGACTGCAGGCTGAAAAGCCATCCCAGGTGACAGGACATTAAGTCCTCTTGTTTCTTCAGAAGGGTTCAGCTTTAGATAATCAACGACTTCTGCCTGACCTTTGACTGTTCCTGATTGTGTTGCCGCTTCAGCAATGCGGAATTCATTTACTCTTTAGGCATGCTCAGTATCACTGTGGGATTACTGATTTAGAACACACGAAACAATGGCGTGTGGCAGTCTGGCCTTATTTGGTGCGAGACATACTGAGCAAATTTAGAACGACAGGGGCAGGGGAGTTTGAGGTGCTGGCCACAAAATGGATACAGGTTATTATATCCTTGGACACAAGGAGTTTTGAGAGAGTTTAAAAGGCTTATCTTGATCCTCTTACAGTTTGTATTAAATATGTCCTGAGCCGATCTGAAGGATCGTTATTGGGTTGATTAGCATTTCGGTTTTATTCATTCGGTGTCGGCTATCCTAAGCCTGATCCTTAATTTTACATCAGCTGTGACGCTGGTGTGGTGCAGTTGGTGGCGGTATGGACTTTCAAGTGGGTTTGCCAAAGTGTGTGTGTATATATGTATATTAGGGCTGTGAAACGATTATTCGCAATTAATCGCATCCAAAATAAAAGTTTGTTTACATAATATATATGTGTGTGTAGTGTGTATAATAACACTTTTTAATATATAAATACACACATATGCATGTATATATTTAAAAAACATTTGCATGTATATACGTTATATAAATTTATACAAAATTGTATATTATACATAAATATAAATATTTGATATATTAATAAAAAAAATTCTTAAATATATACATGCATATGTGTGTATTATATATATAAATGGGACATATATTATGTAAACACAAACCTTTATTTTGGATGCGTATTAATCAGCTTTTTAGCGATTAATCGTTTCAAAGCCCTATATATATTTAATAAATTACTCTTGTAATTGTTACATTGGAGTTACTTTAGTGATAGAGGTCCCTTTTATTTTGTAATTTTTTTACATTTTAGCCCCTGCCCCTGGGAAACTCTCTAGCCCTGTGTACATTGGATTGATTTGAGTGTATTTGAAGTGTGCACCAAGCACTAGGAAATTACAAGTATAGGATCTGGACATGTTATCTGCAGATACTCAATATTCATTGACTCAGATCAGTTTGGGGGCACAAAAATCCTGATTGGTAAATGCCTAATATGTGTATTATATTGAAACTTGGTAATGTATTTATTACCCAATGTTTTGTGAAGTCCAAAATATTTTCTAGACAACTCAAATTTTTCATGGATCCTTTCATTTTTTTTAGCTTGAAGTTAAAAATACCAGGGTGGTAAAACTCTCATGATATCAAGAAAAAGTAAGGAAAAGCTTCTTTCTAAAAACAGTAAATGCATTTTAAAGAATGCAGGTTAAAAGTTATAAGTGCACCCAACAAACAAATTCATTTTATTGATTCGAATTTTTTTTTTACCTTGAAATAATCTGTATATAATGATTAAGATGTCCACTCACATGTAGATGTAAGGAAGATTTGTTATATTTTACTTTATGATTAAACAAGATGATATTTTTGGGATCAGTATATTTAAACTTTTTTAATGCTATAAAAGTTAGAACCATATGAAACCAACATGAATATAAAGATCACATTTCGGAAGAACTTGGCATACGTGTTTAAACCCGATTTTTCCTTTCTTCATCGTGGATAGTCATAATTGAAGAATTGGGTTTTACTGCGTGAGAATGTGTGATGTAGCTAAGGAAATGTCTATGAAGGTACTAATGTTTGTTACGATTTTGTATATTTTTATAGTTTTCACGGTGTATTACGGAAATGAGAAGAAAAATAAACAGTAAAGACATCAGTCGAGACTCTCTCCATCTTGCTTAAACCCACAGAGGGCAGTTACAAACACTATGTCATTAATCCACCAATCTGATTATCTTCACTCAGGGAAGCTCTGATGGTGATTCAGTGGAACATCCGTGCCTTTTACGCAGTCAAGAACTGGCCATGGATGTGTCTGTTCTTCAAGATCAAACCCCTGCTGAGGAGCGCAGCTACAGAGAAGGAGCTGGCTACACTGAAGGAGGAGTTCCAGAAGCTAAAGGAGGCTCTTGAGAGGTCTGAGGTGAAGAGGAAGGAGTTTGAGGAGAAACAGATCTCTTTGGTGCAAGAGAAAAATGACCTCTCCTTACAACTTCAAGCGGTGAGTGCAAGAGTGGATCATACCAATGAAACAATAGAATTGCATATGCATCAAACACTAGTCAAAGGAAAGATGGTAAGATTAGTTTACATTCTGACCCCAGGAGCAAGATAATCTGACTGATGCCGAAGACCGCTGTGACCTGCTGATCAAGGCTAAAGATCCAGATGGAGGGGAAAATTAAGGAGTTGATGGAGAGGCTTGAAGATGAAGAGGAGGTTAATGCCACCATCCTGGCCAAGAAACGCAAACTTGAGGATGAGTGCATTGAGCTGAAAAAAGACCTGGATGACCTGGAGATTACTTTGGCCAAAGTGGAGAAGGAAAAACATGCCACTGAGAACAAGGTACCACTAATAGGGCCAATGTAGTCTACTTTAGTTCCTCTAATGCACTGATTAACTAGTTATCTCTGGTTGACTCAGGTGAAAAACTTGGTTGAGGAAATGGCTGCATTGGATGAATCCATCCTGAGGCTGACTAAAGAGAAGAAAGCCCTCCAGGATGCACATCAGCAGGCTCTGGAAGACCTGCAGACTGAGGAGAACAAAGTGAACATGCTGTCCAAGGCCAAGATCAAACTTGAGCAGCAGGTGGATGATGTGAGTATAAAGTGGGCTCAGTAAACCCCTATGAGACGAACTTCAGTCTGTAACAATCCGAATTCACAGCACAGTGGAAATGAAAAGCTTATTAGCCTAAACGACAGTGTAACCTAGCCCAATGGTTGAGCAATAGATGTCTTAGATTTCATTGTTTGTTATTATTTGTTGACTGGAACAGTTAGAGGGCTCTTTGGAGCAAGAGAAGAAAGTGCGTATGGATCTGGAGCGAAGTGAAGCGAAAGCTTGAGGTGATCTGAAGCTTTCCATGGAGTCATCCATGGATTTGGAGAACAAACAACAGCAGCTAGAGGACAGACTAAAGAAGTGAGATTTATATGCATTACACAGTCGTTGTCGTGTTAAACGGAAGTACTGTGCTGCCAAAATGCTCTAAGATTATGTTCCCTAAAGAAATCTGTACTTGGTCTTATCTGTAGGAAAGACTTTGAAATGGTTCAGATAGGTGCAAAGATTGAAGAGGAGCAAGCCTTGGTTATTCAACTACAGAAGAAAATAAAAGAATTACAGGTAAAGTCATTATTCGCCTACTCAGCAATAATTACGTGATTGCATATGAGTTATTAATCTAACAGTATTATGGTAAACTGTTTACAGACCCGTATAGAAGAGCTTGAGGAGGAACTTGAGGCTGAAAGAGCAGCTCGATTAAAGTTGGACAAACAACGCACTGATGTTTCAAGGGAACTGGAAGAGCTGAGTGAACGTCTGGAGGAAGCAGGAGGTGCTACCTCTGCCCAGTATCGAGATGAACAAGAAGAGAGAGGCTGACTTTTTAAAGATGCGAAGAATCTGGAAGAAGCCTCTCTGCATCATGAAACCACCATGGCCATGCTACGGAGAAAGCATGCGGACACTGTGGCTGAGATGGGGGAGCAACTGGACAACCTGCAGAGGGTCAAACAGAGGCTGGAAAAGGAAAAGGCAGAAGCCAGAATGGAGTCTGAAGATTTGGCGTCTAACCTTGAACATCTCTCCAGAGCCAAAGTAAAACATCTCAATGCGCTTAACATGGTTTCTGAGATTCATAATGCCATTATGTTACTATTCATAGAGTTTATGGTTAAAACAATTAGAGTCAACATGAATTGGGTTGAAAAATACTTTATATATTATATATACAGTACTGTGGTAGACTTTTCCTAACGTCCTGACTCCTAATTCTACCTGGGTCTCATCTACAATCCGCGTCCCCGAACGTCTACAGTCAATGTTTAGTCTATATGGGTCTCGTCTACAATCAACTCTCTCACTTGCTTCCCAAACTGACTTCAGCAAATGTCCTATAAATGCTTTGACAAAGGATCTCTGACAAATTTCAGAGAGAATCCCACCAGTTAACATGAAGACAACAGTTTTTATAGATAAGGAGAATGGGCGAAAATGACATGAAACATTACAGAATTTCCCACAATTTGATTGGTTCTTCATAGACAAGCCCTCTTGTTACTTCTTAAATCACAAGGTTTGAAATTTAGACATCTGTCTAGTTTCATTTCCCATATTTATTATTTGTACCCGCCACAAAGTCACAAAGTTTTCGACTAAGCTTCGAACAGTACATTTTGTTAAAATGTTAGAATGTTAAGAGGTCTACGGAAGTAAAGTTAGATGTTAGAGTTTGATATACAGTTGACTATTTTAGTCATTTAAAAATCCATCACAGTACCAAATGAACTGTGAGAGAATTAACGAAGAGACTGATGTTTGCAGGCCACAACAGAGAAAATGTGCAGGCAGTACGAGGACCAGCTGAACGAGTCTAAAACTAAGGTGGAGGAACTCCAGAGGCAGCTAATGGACGTCACCTCTCAAAAAGCACGGGCTCAGACTGAAAGTGGTCAGTGTCCTACACTTTGAAAAGAAATAAGTAGCTGGAAATAAATTATATATTATGATTGGAAGTCTCCTATAGAAATATAAATTAATTCATATGGATTTCATAATTTATTTTTCAGACTTTTTAGAAATAAATCAGAATGCATTCAAATTGCGAGATAAAAAAATTAATTGCATGTCGAATTGCGTGATAAAAAAATTCAATTGCGTGTTATAAAGTCAGAATTGTGAGATATAAAGTCAGAATTGCGTGATATAAAGTCAGAATTTCGACATATAAACTTGCAATTATGTGTTATAAAGTAAGAATTGCGAGATGTAAACTTCGTAATCTGAGAAAAAAAGACAGAAGTGTAACTTTTTATCTCACAATTCTGACTTTTTTCTCACAAATGCGAGTTTACGTCTCGCAATTCTGAATTTATAACACATAATTGCGAGATTTATATATCGAAATTCTGACATTTTTCTCAGAATTGTGAGATATAAACTCGCAATTGCGACTTATCAGGCCAATTCTTAAGGGAAAAAGAATAGTTTAAATCTCACAATTCTGACTTTATATTCGCAATTCTGACTTTATAACACACAATTCTGACTTTACATCTCGCAATTCTGACTTTATAATATACACATCTGACTTTATATCTGAATTCTGAGAAATAATGTCAGAATTGCGAGAAGTAACTCGCAATTGTGAGAAAAAAGTCAGAATTGTGAATATAAAGTCGCAATTACCTTTTATATTTTCATTCTATGGCAGAAACAAGCTTCCATAGAAACAAATGCTAACACAGAGATTAAATAATTTAAGAACAAAGTAACTAGCACTTGGTAAAGTACCAATGGATGTTCCCTCTTTTCACTCTTACAATTATCAGCCGAGGTCAGCCGCAGACTGGAGAGAGAGAGGTTCTGGTCATGCAACTTCAGCGAACGAAGAGTGGTCTCACCCAGACCATGGAGGAGATGAAGAAACAGCTAGAAGAAGAATGCAAAGTGAGTCTGATTTTAGATACATTGGATGAATTGTGCCATAACTATTATTAATTACAATTTCTAACCACAATTAATCACATATCAATGTTTGCTGAAGAAAGACATGAAGCATTACATTATTGTGGCATAGGTTAAGCATTGAAAAAAAATGACCCTACCGTTCAAAGACTAAGAGACTTAAAAAACAATCTTAATGACCCCAAACGTTTCACTGGTAGTGTTTATATATTCAATATATTCATCTCAAGTGAATCACATTTAATATTATATTGTGGTTCTGTCCTTGTGCCAGGCAAAGAACAGTTTAGCTCATGCGGTACAGTCATCCAGGCATGATTGTGAGCTCTTGAGAGAGCAGTTTGAGGAGGAGCAGGAGGCCAAATCCGAGTTGCAGCGTGCTCTCTCTAAAGCCAATGCGGAGATTGCACAGTGGAGGACTAAGTATGAGACAGATGCCATTCAGAGGACCGATGAACTAGAGGATGCCAAGTACGAGACTCTGTCATCAGCCAGTCTAACATAGGGTCTTGTTCACTTACTAAAAAAGCTGATTTATCTTCAGGAAGAAGCTGGTTGCACGTCTCCAGAGTTCTGAGGAGGCAGTGGAAGCTTCCAATGCCAAATGTGCCTCGCTGGAAAAGACCAAGCACCGTCTGCAGACTGAGATTGAGGACTTGATGGTTGACCTGGAACGCTCTAATGCTGTGGCTGTTGCACTGGACAAAAAGCAACGCAATTTTGATAAGGTCAGGACAAAAAGTACATTTAAATTTTTCATTTAATCAGAAGTACAGCACCAAGTTCTACTACCACCTACTTTTATTATTATTATTATTATGTCCAGGTGCTGTCTGAGTGGAGGCAGAAGTTCGAGGAGACACAGGCCGAGCTGGAAGGCTCTCAGAAAGAGTCCCGCTGCTCAGCACAGAGCTCTTTAAAATCAAAAACTCCTATGAAGAAGCCCTTGACCAGCTGGAGACCATCAAACGGGAGAACAAGAACCTGCAGGGTACAAAGACTGATATATGTCAAAATTGCATACATTTATCAATCAAGAGAGGTTTTATTTTGGTCCAGAATGTTTTTCAAAATCAAGCCTTACCTGACCTTTGTTTTGCAGAGGAAATCACTGACTTGACTGATCAGATTAGTCAAGGCAACAAGACCATCCATGAACTTGAACAGATGAAGAAGGTTTTGGACCATGAGAAGAGTAACATTCAAGCAGCACTGGAGGAGGCTGAGGTGATGAATATTACCAGACTGTGCTCACCAACAGACATTTATAATGATGCACTTGGGTGAAAAGCTAATGTGTTGCCAACCGTGTGTGACTCAGGGCACTCTGGAGCACGAGGAGAGTAAAACCGTTCGTATCCAGCTGGAACTCAGCCAGACCAGGACTGAGGTTGAAAAGAAACTTGCAGAGAGGGATGAAGAGATTGACAATCTCCGGTAAGGGACTCTTTTAATCTATTTAAAAAAATGAACTATTAAAATATCACTTTAGAATTAAAACATGTGATTATTTACCTATGCAGTTCGAAACCATCAATCGGAATTCTGGACAGCATGCAGACCACTCTGGAAGCAGAAACCAGGGCCCGTAATGAGGCAATCAGGGTGAAGAAAAAGATGGAAGGTGATATGAATGAGATGGAGATCCATCTGAACCATGCAAACAGACAGGCTGTGGAGTCTCAAAAAATGGTGCACAACCTACAGCTTCAAATCAAGGTGAGATGGGAGGGCTGGTTGTAGTAATACTAATATGCAGATTTAAAAAGACAATTACCAATTCAGAAACAGAGTAATCTTTAACAACAACTTTAAATAATCTCTAGGGATGCACAACATTAAGATTTTTTTTATCATATCCATTGATCATGTATAATTGATTGTGCTCGAATCTCAAAATAAATATCCATTTTCATAATGTTGTGATGCCTAAAGCTAGTTTTTGAAGTTTTATTTTTAATTTACTCAAATTAGCATACATTTTAATATCAGGCTAAACATCAAAATAATGACCAGCTAATCTGTTTTGGCCAGAATCTTTAAATCGGTGCATCACTTCTAAACTGTATAACACGCATTTAAAGGGTTAGTTCACCCAAAAATGAAAATTAAGTCATTAATTACTCACCCCCATGCTGTACCAACCCCGTAAGACCTTCGTTCGTCTTCGGAACACAAATGAAGATATTTTTGATTAAATTTGAGAGCTGTATCACTGCTACATAGGCACCCTAAGGGATCGAAACTTGACGGCCCAGAAAGTCAATGAAGAAAATGTTTAAATATTCCATGTGACAACAGTGGCTCAACGATAAGTTTATTCAGGCGATGCGAAAATTATTAGTAAGCGAATAAATAACGACTTTATTTGACTATTCCTTTTCTTCCTTGTAGGCCTGAGACGAGAGTTCAAGAGATTTCCACGACACATGCGCGAGAACTGAACTAAAGTAGTTGAAGGAGATCGCAATTCTCACGCATGTGTCGTGGAAATCTCTTGAACTCTCGTCTCAGGCTTACAAGGAAGAAAAAATATTCGAATAAAGTCATTATTTTGTTTTTTCGCACAAAAAGTATTCTCGTCACTTCATTCATTTTTATTTCCGAAGACGAAGGTCTTACAGGGTTGGTACAGCATGGTGGTGAGTAATTAATGACTTAATTTTCAGTTTTGGGTGAACTAACCCTTTAAAGTGTGTAAAAATTCAAATTTCAACTGCAATTGTTGTATCTTCTCAGGAACTGCAAGTTGAGTTAGATGAGTATGTACATCAGTGTGAGGACATAAAGGAGCAAGTGGCAGTCACAGAAAGGAGAAACACCCTGCTAACTGCAGAGTTGGAGGAGTTACGTGCAATAGTGGAACAAACAGACCGCATGCGTAAAGTGGCTGAGCACGAGTTTCTGGAGTCCAGTGAGAGAGTGAACCTGCTGCATGCTCAGGTATGATAAATGAATTAAACAAATGATCAATAATCAAACGCCATGACTTACCTTCACAATCCATCGATCTTTACAGAACACGGTAGTGTTGAACCACAAGAAGAAGCTCGAGGGTGACCTATCCGTGCTATCTGGGGAGTGGGACGATGCTCTGCAGGAGTGTCGCAGTGCCGAAGAGAAGGCGAAGAAGGCCATAACTGATGTGAGCTCCTACTGTCTGCAGTATGATGAAGTTTTGCCTGGGCAGAAAATGTCAAAATGTTTGAGTGTGCCGTTTTATATTGTTACTTGTAACCAAACATACATCCATCATTAGGCAGCCATGATGGCGGAGGAGCTGAAAGAAGGAGCAGGACACCAGCAGTCACCTGGAGAGGATGAAGAGGAACATGGAGCAGACCATCAAAGACCTGCAGATGCGCCTGGATGAGGCTGAGCAGATTGCTCTCAAGGGAGGAAAGAAACAGATTCAGAAAATGGAAATTCGGGTGAGTAGGAAACCCAAACCCAAAGTCCATTTGGTCCAGACATTAGAACATATTTTACGGACTAATCTGTATCTGTGGGAACGTTTCAATCATCAGGTGCGGGAGCTGGAGGGAGAGCTGGAGTGTGAGCAGAAGAAGAGTGGAGAGTTCCAAAAGGATTGAGAAAATATGAGAGGAGAATTAAAGAGCTCACTTACCAGGTATTACTCACAGAGACGTGACACAACACAGAAACAGTGTTCCTCTTCATCTCCAGCACATCTAAACGACTTTGTGTTCTCTGTGCAGACAGAGGAGGACAGGAAAACTCTCCTGAGGATGCAAGACCTGATTGACAAATTACAGGCGAAAGTAAAGAGCTACAAGAGACAAGCTGAGGATGTCGTACGTATTTTCCATTCCTTTGCAAAATCAACTAAGGAATTCATTATTTCATTACAGTAACACATTTTTTTACTTTGTTCATCAAGTGACCTGTCAAACAATATGGCATTGTCCATTTTTTAAAGATTACAGTGCGTTGTATCTCGTTGTTGTATGGTAGGAGGAGCAGGTCAACTCGAATATGACTCGGTTTCAAGAAGATCCAGAATGAGCTGGATGAGGCCGAGGAGAGGGCAGACATGGCCGAATCTCAGGTCAACAAGCTGCGTTTGCGCACTCGAGAGACTCATGTTGTCAAGGTAACACAGTAAACTGATCTCAGATACTTTTATAGATAGATCACCCAAAATTAAACTTATGTCGATGAATTGCTTCAACAAAACTGAACCCAATTAGAAAAAATAACAGATATTTAAAAATATCCTCTTTTATGTTCCATAGAAGAGAGAAGTCCTAGAAAATCATCTGAAAATGACAGAATTTTAATTTTCGGGTGAACTGTCCCTTTAAGAGTGAATAAATGGAAGAAAACAATAAGAGTGAGTCATAACGGTACCTTTTTGTTCACAGATTGTGGAGTGAAGATAATTAAAGCAGATGAATTTTAAGAGTCATGTAGCTTGTGACAAGTACCTTTCCTTTCTTGTTTGCTCTTTGTAATATGATGCAAGGCACAGAGGTTTTGGAAATGTTTAAAGCTTACTGAAAAAGTCAAATAAACTTTTTTTTTTTTCGTTGCAATTGCAGCCTGCAAAGATAAAATGCAGATTTTCAGATATCAAACGAAAGTCTTGAGAAGTTGTTTTTTTAGCGGTCAACGTCCTTCTTTAGAAGAGGCTCAGGCTGCAGAGCTCATAATTTGCAGTGTTTTGGAAAATCACAGTGTCATTACAGTCCAGCTGAAGAACAGCTCAGGAAGACAGTTGTGTTCCTGTACCCTTCTGATTTTAAACTGGACTGAGTTGAAGTCCACAGTGTATTTGAAGCTATTTGGACATGATAAATAAACAGCGCCGGAATGGAAATGTTTGCATGATCATGTCAAATTGCACAGAAATTAATTTGGAATAAAATATTTGAAGAATGCATTGCTCTTGTTTTTCTGGTCTAACTCAACCTGGATCACCAAATAATATGCCAAATCCATGCTTTCAATTTCAACAAAGTGGGATAATTGATCACTTTATGTTCTTTCTAGGGATGCAAACTGAAAGGGTGAATGTTGAGTCTCACAGTTGGTCTACTAAGAATTTTTTCATAGCTTATAATACTGGTTTCAAATTAACAAATAGTTAAAATATTTCAAATATAACATTATATAGCATCTGTGATCAAAAGGTAAATTAAAAAAATATATATTTTTACATAGCTTGTCATGCTGGTCACCCAGTATGATTCGGCTACCAAAAACTGTATGAAGTAAAACCAGCAAAACAGTTCGAGCCTAACCCGAATGGAGATTAGTTCATCTACAGGCAAAAACTGTTTTTTTTTTCATGTACTGGTCAACATTAGAAATACACTTTTAAGTGTTTATTTTATTGCACTTTATCCATTTGCAGATTGTGATTGCAATATACTGTATATCTTTTCAATGAAATCTCCGCTTGAGTAGCATTTACACCAAACTTTGGTTTTATTCCTATACATATTCCAATGGGTTTTGTTCGAGGGCTTTATTCACATATCATTTGCCTGATTTATACATTTCATTCTTAATTTAATTCTTTTTTTCTAGCTTTTAATGGTATTTTAATGGTGAAAGAGATTTCTAAAATTCCCTCTTTAAGAAAAGGACCTGGTTTTATCCAATGCTCAGATTT
This sequence comes from Hybognathus amarus, assembly GCA_030378365.1. NCBI lineage: Eukaryota > Metazoa > Chordata > Actinopteri > Cypriniformes > Leuciscidae > Hybognathus > Hybognathus amarus. Next base: position 96,628 of record JAQIUQ010002657.1, on the reverse strand, counting down.
CTGTTCTGTAAATGTATGCAAATTAGTGCATATTTAATCAGATTAAAATACACAATTATCATATTTTAATATAAAATTGCAGAAAATGTGTTCTGCAGAAATAATTCTTAATGTAATCTACTGAAAAAGTGTGATATTTATTAGTTTTTTATGTATTTAATTTTTTACCCTATTTATCCGTGGTGTCTTGCCTTAGGCAAAGCTCTTTCTGTAAGCAAAAATCTGACAACAAAAAGTGTATTAGCTCCAACACACTCAGGTAAAATTATACAGGGGGAGTTGATAGGGAGAAAACGACATAAGAAAATCATATTTTTATAGCCAATGAATCGAACGACCAGTTAAATACGCATTGCATAGCCTACACATGCAATGATCATGTTATTACAAGATATTTAGTAGGCCTATGTTGTTAATATTATTGTGTATTACATTTAATCTAACAAATAAAACATAATTTATTGAATGTAAGTAAAAATAAAACTCACCTCAGAAAACGCGGCATTTCGAAATGCATCATTCGTACGCGAATGTCGTGCCAAAAATTCCAAATTCCGTAACGGAACTGGCGAACCATCGTCGGCTTTGGGAAACCGCATCCCTGGTTAGAAGGAAAAAACGAGTTCAAAAACAGTAACACTTTTTCCAGTAAGAGGTAGGGAAATTGTTTATAAATTAAGGAAAGATGAATTGCTTGGATCATTTAACAAAGCAAAATAAAAATCATAGATTACATAAAATATAAAGTAAAGGCAAACTCCTACTTGCCATACAAAATAAATAAAATCTCACAAACTGTATGGGGTCCTGAGATTGAAAACCTGGTTTTAATAGAATAAGTCTAATGCTGTAGCCAGACAGAAACATGCTTGTGATAAAACAATTTCTTTATTTTCTTTTGTGTCGTCACTCGGTAATTCAGGGCTTAAAAGTTTAATTTTGAAGTAAGAACTACGTACATAACATACATAAATATACAGGCAGTATGTAAACTAAGCCAACCACCAACATTAGACATTAGGATGTCCCTGAATGAAACAGCCTTATTTTTTTGCAGTGAGGGACAATGGGCAGTGAGGCTCTTCCTGACTACTTTCAGGAGTTTGTCTGGATGTGTCACTGACAACTCAACCCACAGGAGGCCAGAGATGTCAGCAGTAGAGAACAAGGCAGCTGTAACTCTACAAACCAGCTGAAAAATGTCCAGACTCTAGTGCCATTGCAAACACACTCACACACACACTATACACACCTCTAAAGTGGCTTTCACATTCCCAAGCACATTCATTTCACATTTAAGACTGTGAGCCAGCGCCGCCACACACACACACACACACACATTCATGCGGTTGAACAAGCAGATCAATAGCCTCAGTGCCATGAATAGCCAGATACACTTACTCATAACTCATACCTTCACACATACACACAATTCTGTAATGCATCTGAATGGACAAGCTCTTATAAATGTAGGCATGATGTAAAGAGAGTCCTCTCAGTCTCTATAGTCACAGCTCCATGAAGTCTCTGTCCAGGTCCATGTAGGCTTCATCAATGTAGGTGGCAATGGCACATTGTGAGCTTCTACCAGAACCCAGCAGCACTGATACTGTCTCCTTCCAGTAGGTGAAGGGAATACAAGAACTCTGTAGAGAAGAGATACAAAAGGTAAAGCCTTACAAACTCACATCTGACAGAAAGTCTGCATTTGGTCTAATCAAGCGGGGCTCACATTCTCCAGGCAGGTGCTGTCCTTGTCCTTGTTGAGGTAGTGGTGCTGCCAAAAGCGCAGCAGGTTGTGGAAGTTGTTGAGCAGGCAGCCGGGGTATTCTCTGCTGTATTCCTTCTCCGCAGAGCACTCAGGTAGAAAGGCAACTTCCTGCCTCCGCGCCAGCATCAGAATCACCAGACTGGTGTTCAGACAGCTCACATTCTCCTGTGATTGGTCAAAACCACAGCAATAGGTTTTAAGGGTCAATACTATTTAATAAAAAATGTAAATGAACTTTCACATTTGGATATTATCTCACAACAGCATAAATTAGGGGTCGGCAAAAAGAGCCATTTTGATTTTCCTAGTTAAAGGGATACTCCACTTTTTTTTTTAAATGGGCTCATTTTACCACTCTCCCAGAGTTAAACAGTTGGAGTTTGTACCGTTTTCAAATGTGTTCAGCCGACTTTTCTGATATTTAGAAGAATATCAGTAACCAGACAGTTTCTGGTCTCATTGACTTCCATAATAGGAAAAACAAATACTATGGAAGTCAATGAGACCAGAAGCTGTCTGGTTACTCGTATTCTTCTAAATATCAGAAAATCAGATGAATGGATTTGAAAAAGGTAAAACTCAACTGTTTAACTCAACTCTGGGGGAGTTGTAAAATGAGCCTATTTCCAAAAAAAGTGGAGTATCCCTTTAACCACTGCGCCATACGCACACATACGGTCCCAGAACTCAGCATTAATTAGTACACTCCCTTTGAACAAAGATATGTTCACACTTCTTAGCGATCACTATAAAAATAGAGAAAAATGTCATCTATCTCTGTAAAATAAGCAAATTAGCCTATTTTGGTTACATGAAGAATTGCAAAACTGAATACACCCTAGATTAAATATAACAAACATATAGGCCTGGTTTCACAGACAGGGCTTAGATTAAGCCAGATTTAGGCCTTAGATCTTAAAAAAACATTATTGGTGTGCCTCTTGAAACAGAACAATGACAGTCACGCATTTTAAGATACGTCAGTGAAAGTTGCTTTCAGTTAAATCAGCTCAAAAGTCAAACATGCCTTTTTTCACAGTCAAGTTTAAGCCTTGTCTGTGAAACCAGGGGATAAAATTCTAGTGCATAGTATGTCCTCTATACTAATAATTGTTGAGAAATTACTCTTATTTAAATGTGTTGGTTCAAGGGTACATCACCCCATCCGTATTGTAATTTCTGTGGACCAGGATGTGTGGACATATGCTGTGGGAATGCCCAGATGTGCAAAAATTCTGGGATGAGGTGCTTGATGTTTTGTACAAGGCTTCAAAAATTTGTATCCCCAAAGATCCTGTTATTTTATTGTTGAATGACAATTACCAATTTCCTCTATGTGAGAATGTACGGAAATTTTGGTCCGCTGCAAAAAAGTTACTGGTTCAACGATGGAAACCTCTGCATGACCTTTCTATTAAGCACTGGCTTCTCTCTTTACTGGAGATACTATACCTGGAGTTGTCATCTGCACGGACTAATCACACTAACCCTAGGACTCTTTCGATATGGAAGAACTGGATATCTATAATCAAGAATTTTTTGTCTACTTAATCTGCAGCTACTAATGAGTGTTGTCATTAACATTATTTTATTTGCCTTTTAAATTCATTTTATTTGATCCCTTTGTATTTTGTTAATGCTCAATGTCCCGAAGTGTATTGGGGTGGGTGTGGGGCGGGGGGGTTAGAAGGGAATTAGTAGTTATGTAAGTTTTCTCTATTATTGTACAAAATATTGTCAACTTTTTTCAAAATAAAAACAATTTCAAATAAATAAATAAATGTGTTGGTTCAACATTCACCTCACCTGTTGATCAACAAATGTCTTTATTATTATTTGGTAACTTTCAGGAGGTTTACTTTTCATTTTTGCAACATTTTATCAATTTTGAACAATGACAGTCAGGCATTTTAAGATGTCAGTGAAAGTTACTTTCAGTTAAACCAGTTCAAAAGTCAAACATGCCTTTTTTCACAGACAAGTTTAAGCCTTGTCTGTGAAACCAAGGGAAAGTGCATAGTATGTCCTCTATATAAGTATCCTACTCTTACCCTTCTTCACAAGTTCACAAACCAAATTTTCATATCCATTCTGTTTATCTCTGGAGATTCCACCCCAGATGCCTAACAGTTTTAAGGTCATGTGTGATTGTCACATTGAAAACGCTGTTAACAACGCATGGAATAAGGAGTAGGTAGCATCTTCTGTTTCCAGTGAATTCATGTACACCATTGATTAAGCACAACTCTCTCACACCAGAGCAGAATATTGATTGATTTTGTTAATATGGGCCTGGGAAAGACTAAAAGAGTTTCTTGTGCTTTGGCTACAGTAGGTAGTTCTTGTGTGGACAACAACAGTACATTTCACTTCTGCACGTTGTGTCTCACTGACTCTTCTCACAGCTATTGCCAGCTCTGAGACACTTGCTTGGCATTTCTCCAGCTCATTTCTTAGCAAATAACACTCATCACAAAATGAAAGTGCATTCTCAGTTACTTTTGCTATAATTTTACCCCTAAAAACATAGCATAGGAAATCCTCGTGTGACGCCTCTTTTGTGCAAAGAACGGTCTTCAGACAATTTTCTCCCAAGCGTTGTCAGGTCTAAGAATGATTCAATGGGCTAAATAACACTTATAATTGTTGAGAAATTACTCTTATTTAAATGTGTTAGTTCAACATCACCTCACCTGTTGATTAACAAATGTCTTATTTATTATTTGGTAACTTTCAGGAGGTTTACTTTTCATTTTTGCAACAACATTTGATCAATTTTGATTTTGGATTAATATTGACATACTTCTTTGTTAATTAATTCAGCAGACTTGCTGGAACATTATATTTTCAATGAAAATTAGCCCTCCCCATGTTAATATTGGCACTTTTGCTGTAGGTTGCCAATCCCTGGCAAAAAAATACATTTTATAACTTGCCTGAGTCAGGGTTTGTACATTGATGATGCTGATCAGTCTATAAAGGTAGAACAACCTGTTTTCCACTTGAGCCATGTAGGACAAGAGGCGACATTCTGAAAACACTTCAACCACTGAGAAAAAGAAAAAAGAAGCACATTTAAAACATGTCTCGTCTTTCATCCATCGCTTCATTAATTGTTCAATCACTTGAGTCAAACCTTTTATGTCTTCAGTCTGGCTCTCAAAACGGTTCAGAGACAGGAATCGAGACATTGCACTCAGCATGTTAGAGTCCACCAGAGAGCTGTTGATCTGAGTCAGGAACATCTGAAACTGAGGTGTCGACAGATTTGAGATCTACTGAATCACTTCAGTGTGTGTGCCACAAGAAAAATCAAGAAAGATCTGACTCTAACCCCACCTTCTCCTCAGTGTTGACATATTTGTTAAATCTTTTGAAGGCATCAATGTTGAACTTCATGAGCTCACCAAGTAGGTCAAAGTAGCTCTGAAGGACATCATGTGACTTACAGCCACTGTCGATTATGCAATACAGAATGTGCTGAAAGAAAAAAATGACAAGACAGCTTAATATTTCTGTCTGTAGTCTCCATTCAAACGTCAGTAAGATTTTTGTTATGGTTTTGAAAGAAGTCTCTTATCCTCTCCATGGCTTTATTTATTTAATCAATATTAAAGTTAAAAAAGCATTACAATTTGAAAATAACATTTATCTGGATTATTTGAAGAAACTTCAAAAGAACAGACATTTTTTTGGAACAGAAATATTTTGTAACAATTTAAATGTCTTTACCGTCACTGATCAATTTCATGCACCTTCACTGAATAAAATTATTAATTGTTAAATGATTAAAATATGTGAAACGATCATATTGCTGTCAAACAATTAATCGCTGTCAAACGATTAAAATATTTAATCGCGATTAATCGCATTAATGTTATAGGTAACTCGTGATTAATCGCACATTTTTATCTATTCTAAACGTCTCTTGATTTCTTTTTCTCACATTATTTTTTCTCATTTTAATGCTCTTATCAACATGGAAAAGTGGATCGGCTTGCTTTGTGCAAATGTTTTTTATTGAAAACAACATTGGCATATACTGTGTTCAATTTCCCACTAACATTCTCACTTGGAGCTCAATGTAACACTGTCCATCAATAAAAGGGTAAAAGAAATACTGACAAGGTCCTGATATTGACGAGGGGGCGGAGAATTCGCATCATCGTGTGTGTGTGCTTGGCAATCAAGTGGTGTTTCAGACTGGACGAGCTGTGATGATGATAGCTCAGTTCACAACGACAAAACACACAGATCACTTTGGTCTTGTCAATTGAACCATTTGGCAACTTTTTAGTAAAGTTTCCATTCAGAATCTTATTGGCATCCATTTCGGTGTCTCACGCTCGTCATCCACTCAAAACGCAACATTAATCAACTATTTGGCCGGCTCGCAAGCCCAAACAAGTGTGTGCGCGTGCCTGTTGTTTTGTTTCTGATCTAGCTAGATCTGCTTGCACTTTGGTCGAACAAAGCAACAAAACGTCCTTGCGCATGCCGCGTCCTGTTGCAAAAGCATGTGAAAAAACAGTACAAAGTTTGCTAGGCCAAAAAAATTGACACCATTGAAATGGGTTTATGTTAACGCCGTTAATAACGCGTTTAACTGACAACCCTAATTATTAATACAGGGTTCCTACAGGTTTCTTCAAGTTAAATTCAATGCTTTTTAAGACCTTTTTAAGAACATTTATATACAAAATTAATACCTATTTCACATCCCTACCAGCAAAGTAAAACTTGTGTTCGTTTATTTTTCAAATGTGAAATGGGTAAAAGATTTTCAAAAGCCAAGCAGGTGTGAAAAATAAAACATTTCAGTAGACCACAAGAAAGTTTGCCAAACAAATAAACATCGAAAATCATAATTATCTTGGTTGACAAATGAAACTTTTTAGGAAAAATACAATACGGAGAAGTTACATACAGCAGTGTTAATTTTGACAGCAAATTTTGATTGATTTGTCTTTTGACTAAAAATATGACTAAAACAAATTTTAGTAATATTTTAGTCATCTGAATTGTTTTAGTTTTAGTCTAGTATTAGTTGACAAAATATAAGATTTTAGTTTTTTTCAATTTTTCGAAATATACTGTAAACTTAATCTACAGTAGATTTATCTCGAACTAAAATATAATGGGTTTAGGTAAATTGTAATGCGTTAATTTAGAATTTCTCTAAAATTTTCAAACCCATATACTCCCGGAGAAAACATATATTAACCTATTAATATGAATTATTTTTAAGTTTGAACATGTTCAAAACTAAAGGTGCGTGGTTGGTTTACATTTTTAACATTTTATGAGACTGGGTAGATCAGCACGTTACAGTACAAATGTGCGCATCTACGACACACGCAGGACATCAGTTCTGACTGGATCGCTTCCCAGATCAACACTCTCTAACATTTTCATCTAGATTTTATTAGTTGACGAAAATGTCAATAGATTTTCGTCATAGTTTTGTCATTCAAAACTAGGTTTTAATTAGTGTCTCGTTTTCGTCAGTGAAAAAATGTCGTTGAGGAAAAGTTTTCGTCATTATCTTCATCAATGAAATTAACACTGACATACAGCACAATTTAAGACCCAGACATCAAAATTCAAGACTTTTTAAGGTATTATTTCCAAATTCATAAATTCAATGCTTTTAAGGCTTTTTAAAGACCCCACAGGAACCCTGTAATAAATACAAAAACAGTAGTGTGTAAATGGATTCAACACATTGTGTTTACCTCTAACAGGCCTCTTCTGAGAAGGAAAACTTGATCGGCATAAGATGGCGTTCCTCTCAGAAAACTCTCCACTGCTCTTGCCTGCCAGAACCTGAAGTGAGTAGTGAAAGACAAGGAGAAATGTCATGTGACCAGTCAAACTCAAGACACAAGATGTCAAGATGTGGAAGGAAACATTACAAATGCAACTATAGATCTAACCTGAATGAAGAATCAATTGGCTCTTTCTTCATGACAGAGATCAACCGTGTAAGAAGACCTTTTTTACCATCACACACAAGGTTCCTGTAAAACAATGAACTAAAGTTAATGTAAACCAACTAACCAGCAGTTCTAAACATGAGAATAAGGAAGCACTAAATTATATGACATGAAAAGGGTCCCCGTGCCTGTCTGTGTTATTCAGTGCATCCATTTCTAAAGATGTTCGCACTCAGGTAGATCTCACTCAGTTCATTCAGCTCCAGTCCACTTAGAAGAAGGTACTTATTCCTGTGATCAATAAATAGATGGTTTAATAGAAATTTAGAAATATTGAGTCTAACATTCCCTGATCCTTGCATCTCTGTGTTATACTCACTCATGGTGGTCACTGAAGCTCTGCAACAGCCTGAGGAACTGGATCTTGAAAGAGATCTCCTGATGTGCAGGAGAAAAGAGGTGCATTGTCATCTACATGTAAGAGTCATTTAAATAAGTCTGAGTAATGAAGGGCTGCTTCTTACGGGACTGCAGTCACAGTTCTGGTTCTGTCGATGTAGGACATGGCCCGATGGATGCTTCCTCCAGATCAGCTTATCAAACAGGTTATTGAGTCCAGGAATTAGCTTGAACTCTGCCAACATTCTGTGAACCTAAGTAACAAGAGTAAAAATATATGATTAAGGCGAGACACGGCAGGCAAAACATAGTTTTTTTTTTTTCACTGGTCAATTTTGAGATATTTATCTTCAATAACATGTCTTCTTTCAGACTTGAGGTGAAAAGTCTGAAATACACATTTAGGTCTTTATTTTACTACACTTTGTCTGTTTGCGTCTGTAGATTTCTCATAAATTCTTCAAAAGTTGCCGTTCTAAATCATCCTGCTGCTCAGTAATCGCGATCTGCACCGTCATTCGCAGACACAGTTAGAAAGCTCTCTTTCTCCTGTACAACGCTGTCGGATCCAAATATGGTCATTTCCTTTTTATCAGCAACCAATCGTGAAAGTAAAAGGGGGATTTAACTCTAAATGCACAATCTCATTGGCTGATGGCCGATCCTAAATTTTTACGGGCTGTTTTCTCAAAATGATTTCTCTCTAATACTCCAAGTCCGAAATCTCCACTTCAGCAGCACCTATATAAACCAAACTTTCCAGTCTTGAACCTAGTTATATTATGAAGACATTTACAGAGGGATCTGTAAATATATTTTCCTATCCTATTTATATAATATTATATTCCAAAAAACAGGCAATTGGCAGTATATTCTGATTTACAGGATAACAATAGTATATATCCATAAATCCCTCTGTATTTTTTTTTCTCATCTAATATGTGAACACAATGAAAAAAGAATTTTGATTCTGGCTTTATCCAGCACTATGATTTCGTTTTTTTTAAATATATGCAAATTAGTGCATATTTAATTAGATAGATACCTCATTTGCATACTTAAACATTAAATTACAGAAAACTAACAATATATTTTTTTCTCATCTTAATGTAGGTAATAATCAATTGGGAAAGTTTCATGGTGATATCTGCTAGTTAAAAAAATTACCCTGTTCACCTGTAGTGTCTCGCCTTAAACTCTTTAGAATACACTCCCCATTCAAAAGTTTGGGGTTTAAAAGAATTCATATTTTTTTGTTTTTAAAAAATGACCAAAAAAGACAATAAATGTGTTTATAATGGTTCCAAAGATTTCAAAGCATTTCAAAGATGTTGTTTTTTAAGTCAAACTAAAGAAAGGTTTGGAAGGTACACTGTCGGCCTAATCGTCCATTTGATTTTTGTAAAACTTGATGGGATTAGGGATAAACATAAACCGAATGTAATCGATGTAACCAATTATGTCGATGCATTGTTTCAGCCCTAAAATACACCTATAACTCAAGCTTAATAAGTGACTATTCAGTTGTTGAATGGCTCATTCCATGTCAAATTTATCATATTAATATTCACAGTCACTTCAATCCCATCACATTACCTGATTTCTCTGTCTGCCCATTAGCATCACACACAGCACATAGAGAACCTCCACTTTGTACATGATCTCGTGCACGATCTTCATAGATTGGGGCAGCCTGTGTCTGAGCGGACTGGAGGACAGGGAGCTCTCATCAGATGACTCTGAAAGACAGCCAATCAGAGTGGATGAGAATCCCAACTAATATATAAATAACAGAGCAAGAAAGAGAAGAGGATCTCACCTGTACTGCTCTGCTCGGCTTCCTCAATTGCTAACTGCATGAGGGCATCCAGCACCAGTGCGTTGTCAAGCCAACTATGCCAGTCTTCCAGCTCCAGCCGGGCAGAAGCACCCGCCGCCTCTGTGACTTTTCTTGTGGCGAGCTTACAAAGCCGCTGAATAAAGCCTGGGATATTCAGCAGAGCCACTGCAGAGAGATCAGAGCAAGTGTGTGACCACATGACACAATAGAACATATATTAATATTTCATGGATTAACTGCAGTTGTGTTTTCTTAACCCTGGTTGCTCTCAGCACGTGATGTGCACGTGCTGGTCTTTTGCTGGGTACTGCGGGCCAGGAGAGTGTGTTTGTCATCTGACACCAACGTCTGGCTCTGATATGGTGACCGAGAGGATACGACAGAAGTTGGCCAGCTGCTGCTGGTTGAAGCTCTGGACCAGACCAGCCAAGTTGGGAATTTTCTCCAGCTGAATGATTTCCTAAGGTTAAAATAGAAAATACATTATTTACTTCGCTGCTAAGAGACAGAGAGCATTTCTGAAAATCATACAAAATACACTTTTTAATTTTATCACTACTCCAGTCTTCAGTGCAACATGATCCTTCAGAAACTATTGTAATATGCTGATTTGCTGCTCAAGAAACATTTAATCTTATCATCATCAATATAAAAAAAAAACAGTTGTGCTGCTTAATATATTTTTTAAAGGAAACCATGATAAATGTACTATATTCAGGATTGTTTGATGAATAAAAGTTCAAAAGAACACCATTTATTTAAATTAGAGCTGTCAGTTAAACGCGTTATTAACGGCGTTAACGCAAACCCATTTTAACGGCGTTAATTTTTTTATCGCGCGATTAACGGTCTTTTTGTCCTAGCAAACTTTGTAGTTTTTCACATACTTTTGCAACAGGACGCGGCATGCGTCCTGATCCATTTCAGCGTCTCGCGCTCGTCATCCACTCAAAGCCGGCTCGCAAGCCAAAACGAGTGTGTGTGCGGCGTGCCTGTTGTTTTGTTTCCGGTCTAGCTAGATCCGCTTGCGCTTTGGTCGAAGAAGCAACGAAACGTCCTCGCGCGGCGCAAGCAATTGAAATGAATGGGTTTCAGAGCGCAGCGCGAGGACGTTTTGTGCCGCACACACTCGTTTCAGCTTGCGAGCCGGCCAAATAGTAACGTTATGTTTTGAGTGGATGACGAGCGCGAGACGCCGAAATGGATGCCAATGAGATTCTGAATGTAAAGTTTACTTTTAAAAAGTTGCCAAATTGTCCCATTGACAAGACCAAAGCGATCTGTATGTTTTGTCATTATGAACTGAGCTATCATCATCGCAGCACGTCCAGCCTGAAACACCACTTGATGATGGCCAAGCAAACACACACACAAACACAGATGATGCGAATTCTCCACCCCCTCGTCAATATCAGGACCTCGTCAGTATTTCTTTCACCCTTTTATTGATGGACAGTGTTGCATTGTGTGAGAGATTATTTAGGCTATATATGTTAGAGTGAAATTGAACACTATTCCAATGTTATTTTCAATAATAATAATAAAAAAAAACATTTGCACTAAACAAGCCAATCCACTTTTCCATGTTGATAAGAGCATTAAAATGAGAAAAAATGTAACAAAAAGAAATCAAAAGACATTAAGAATAGATAAAAATGTGTGATTAATCGCGAGTTAACTATGACATTAATGCCATTAATCGCGATTAAATATTTTAATCGTTTGACAGCACTAATTTAAATAGAAATATTTTGTGACATTACAAATGTATTTACTGTCACTTTTGACCTATTTAATCCATCCTTGCTGAATAAAATAATTCATTACATTTTTTATTGACTAACTTATAAACAGTAGTGTACATGCATTTGCTTTTACCTTTCGGACACTCAGAATGTCCTCAATAAGAGTTGCAGTTGGTAAGAAAACCTTTTTGTTGGACATGAGAGTGAACAGGAACATGACGAAATCCTCCCTCGCTGCAAGGCTTTTTGTAACGCCCTCTGTCTGACAGATCAAATCAGAGGCTGTTACTCACAAGGAAACAAGTGAAATAATTCATCATTCTTATTTCTGTCCATTCAGTCATGCATTTTTAATATACTTACACATATGCAGCAGTTGTACAGTCCGCTTAGACAGTCCTTGATGAGATCATCGCTCACTAAAAATAAAGCAAACCTTTAATTAAATCGAAAAACATCAAAAAAATCTCTTTCCTAAAAAAAGTAAGGGTAAAACTTTACAATAAGGTTCATTAGTTAACATGAATGTATTAACTATCATTAACTAACAATGAGAAATACATTTGTTAAACTATTTATTAATCTTTGTTGATATTACTTAATAAAAATACAGCTGTTCATTGTTTGTTCATGTTAGTTTACAGAGTAATAACTAGTGTTAACAAATACAACCTTTGATTTTAATAATGCATTAGTAAATGTTCAAATTAATGTTAACTAAGATTAATAAATGATGAAGTATTGTCCATTCTTAGTTCATGTTAAGGTATTTAATATGAATGTTAACTAATGAACCTTATTGTACAGTGTTACCAAAGTAAGCAATAAGAAGAGAGTAAATGATTAAGCTTGGATTTATTATTTAAATAAGCTTACGTATAGGTAGGTCTCCTTGTACTGTGAGCGTTGGCCGCATCAGAATCTCTACGAATAGCTGTGGACGAATGACAAAAGTATACTGAGTAACTAACAAATCTGTATACTGTTATTACCAGAATGATAATTACGGTAAGAGCCAAAAGGATTCCTTTTAAATTCAAATATTATGATTCCATGCAGTTTAAGGGCTGGTTGTAAGATTTTGTATGTTCTCAAGAGTGCAGTGTCTGCTGTCTTTTCCACACCGCAAAAGCAAAATAAGAAGACAAAGCCAAGCACATGCAACCAAGGTTATTTCCATAAACTAAAACTGAAACTAAGACTAAAACCATTGGTAAAAAATTTCGTAAGCTGAAATAAAATAGAAATTTCAACATAAATGAAAAACTAAAACTAAATGAAACCAACAACAGTTACTGAAAAACTAAACGAAATAAAAAAAGTTTTCATAATTAATAAGCTCTCATCCTGTACCGGAAAATAATGTTTTTTCCCATTCCACTGCGCTAGATTATTTTTTAATGTATGAACACTGTACTTCCAGTCTTCGCGTCTTTTGCAGCGTCTCCTGCATGACATGATGCTCTAAAAACACGGCACTCAAGTTAAAATAAGTTCAACTTTTAAAAGACGCGTCTCGAGACCTTGCACTTTTTCAAAGCAAAACCACTTTCTGTGTGAACCAGCCCAAAGAAGCAGAAATGGCCAAATAAGTATTTCCATCATGTTTAGACCTTATGCAAATACAGCTGTACTTTAATTGCAAGTAAGATAACCACCTCATGTGAAACTAAATAAAATACCACACATATTAGAAAAGATAAGATATACCAAGATATACCATACTGAGCAGAAAACGAGAAGAAAAAAACAAAACAAAAAAAACGCATGTTTATCCCACAAATACAGTAGAAGTACATTAAGAATTAGAAGTATACTAAATGTCTGGTCTGAATATTATAGAATACATGAATATGAGTATAACTATGAGTATATGATATTAAAAGTGAGCCTGACTACATCTGACTTTGTACTTCCGCTCAATTTCTGTTTATTTTCTGTACTTAAATGGAATGCATTTTATATAGTGCTTTCACAGACCCAAAACGCTTTACATTATGCCTCACATTCACCCATTCATACACTCATTCATAGACCGACAGCGGTGTCAGCCATACAAGCTCAGACACCTCGATACTTGGTCAGGTGGAACCGAGGACTGAACCACCAACCTTCTGGTTCATAGACAACCAACATGAACCACTGATCCACTTAGTTTTAGTACTTTGTCTGAGATAGCAACTAGATCTCTCAGTTTTCCTCCGGCCTGAAAACAGCCGGCAAATCAACAAACAGAGGGCGGGCTGAGAGCCGTGATGTAGGCGCCGATCGAGTTTACAACTGTATTTTAGGTTAAGGAAATCGAAAACGACCGCAGATATGGAGATACGGGATGCAATTCGCTCTGTTATGGAGAATATTCCCGGCATTTGCAAACTGAAGCCCGAACACGAAGAGTGTTTGTTAAATCAAAGTGGCATTATTATAAAGAAGCACAACCTCTGCCTTGCATAGACAAATTAAGCTGCATTTCTTCCTGTGACGTCAAAGCTGAATTTTATTACTCCAGTCTTCAGTGCCACACGATCCTTCAGAAATCAGTCTAATGATGCACAATGAACATTTTTAATATAAATGCTAAATATGATGGAAGCTTGTTTCTGCCACAGAATTTAAAAAAGTCAAATTGCGACTATTTCACAACTCTGATATAGTCAAACTCACTAAGAGCTAACTCACAATTGTTTTTACAATTTTTCAAAACTATACACTACCGGTCAAAAGTTTAAGATTGGTACGTTTTTTATGTTTTTAAAAGAAGTCTCTTCTGCTCACCAAGGCTGCAATTTTTTGATAACAAAAAATACACAAAAAAAACACAGTAATATTGTGAAATATTATGACAATTTAAAATGACATTTTTTATGTTAATATATATTAAAATGTAATTTATTCTGCTGAAAAAAGCAGAATTTTCAGCATCATTACTCCAGTCTTCAGTGTCACATGATCCTTCACAAATCACTCTAATATGATGATTTTATGCTCCAAAACCATGTATGATTATTATCCATGTTGAAAACAGTTTTTTACATTTTTATTTCAGGATTCTTTGATGAATAGAAAGTTCAAAAGAACAGCATTTATTTAATTAGAATCTTTTCTAACATTATAAATGTCTTTACTGTAACTTTTGATCAATGTAACTCATCCTTGATGAATAGAAGTATTGATTTCTTATTTATTTCCCCCAAAAATAAAATACAAATTCTTACTGACCCCAAACTTTTTAAAGGGTAGTTTTTAATGTAACAAAAGCTTTCCATTTCAGATAAAAGCTGTTCTTTTGAACTTTCTATTACAAAGTATCCTCAAATAAAAATGTAAAAAACTGTTTTCAAAATGGATAATAATCATACATGTTTTTGGAGCATAAAATCATCATATTAGAGTGATTTGTGAAGGATCATGTGACACTGAAGACTGGAGTAATGATGCTGAAAATTCAGCTTTTTTTCAGAGGAACAAATTACATTTTAATATATATTAACATAAAAAAGTCATTTTAAATTGTCATAATATTTCAAAATATTGCTGTGTTTTTTGTGTATTTTTTATCAAAAAAATTGCAGCCTTGTTGAGCAGAAGAGACTTCTTTTAAAAACATAAAACATCTTACCGATCTTAAACTTTTGACCGGTAGTGTAATTGTTTATGCCAGTCATTTACTGCTCTGTTTGAATAAATGTATTATTATTTTAAAAGAACCGCACTGACCCCAAACTTTTGCAAAGTTGTCTAACTTCTTAGGGGCGCACTAGCTTAAGAACAATTGAATACTAGACAATACTTATAATACTTTGTCATGTAGTGCATTACATGACAAACTAACTTATCTTGATCAAGATTAAAAGGCATTATATTTAATTACAAGAAACTCACATCAACTCCTCCAAACAGGTCAAACGTATATGTATTGGGTGAGACCGACTCCTGTGGTGTTTTACGCTCCTCTGTGACAAATGACATGGCCTCCATAGACAGCAATGACGACAGCTCCTGCACAATAACAAAACCACTCAATTAACATCTGATCACAAAGGCGTTATACAAAGACGATGCATTTTGTATGAATGGAGGACATTTTACTTACCATGACCATGCTGTCAATCTTGGAGAGATCACTGTTAGGATGACTGCTCTCATGAAGTCTCCTCAATAACACTGGTATCCCCTGCCATTGAGCTCTTTTATCTCTCTCCTCCAGCAAAACCGAAGGAATCTTTATTCGACAACACAAACACAACACAGCATTTAAAATATATTAATTATTACTCCTATTGTTATCAGACTATTTTAAAACACCTTTAGCAAGCAATGCAAAGACATAAACATCCGTACATTATATATATAGCTAGTTCATAAACTAATCATGTTTGCTAAGTTGAAAAGCAGGAAGAGAATCACTAAATCATTTTTTTTTTAAACTACACATTTTACACAATTTGTTTGTCCGATTATCGCTCTAAATAAAATACCATACATGACTATTTGATAGCTATTTGATAGCTAACGTTATTTTAGATTGAGGGGTCTTCAGGCCCTCGTATGTAAACAGTGTCTAAGACATGTTTTGGAGGCAGTTTGGACCTTTATATAACTTAAAATCTCACCTGAGACCCTCTAGTCAACCCAACACCTGTGGTTTGGCCTTGTTGTATTTTATTAAAGATGTTTCTGCATGAATTTCCTCTGCTTGTTTGGGTCCGTGAACACCCAGAGCGCCTTGTCGCCATTGCTGTTTCGCTGCCGTTGTGACGTCGAGAAGTTTCCACGAAACCACCGGGGATGATAAAGTTAATACTGCACCCTACTGGACTGGAGGGGAACCCACAACAATAACAACTGAACTGAAGTTACTTTTTTCAGGATGGAACGGCCAAAACACATAAATATATATATATATATATATATTAAAAGGGTGTTGTGTAAACTGAGCAGTGAAAGACTGGTGAGATGTACTGTACGTAGCTAAACATTTAATATTTGACAACTGTTTTACGATAGAAATGTTCAGCAGCAGGAAGATAAAGTAACGCAGTAAAGCTCAATATTTTTATGAAATTTCACTTTTTTGAATCGAGCATGATGCTATTTACATAATTCATAACTGAATGCATCGAGACGTTTTAACATCGTGCGTTTTGACATAGACATACGAATAAGAGTGAATGTGTGCATAACTTCAAACAAAAAAAATCATATTTGCAAATAGTTTAAATAATAGACTGGAAATTTTACCCTTTTTTTCTTCACCCAGGGCTTTTAATATTAATAATAAATGAATTCATTAGTTGTTTAACCTTTAACGCATATATGCCTACTGGGGAAAAAACACACAAAATGACAACAATTATAATAATATAGCAAAATAAAAATAATATAATAATAAAGAAAAAATAACCTTGAGTCATGTAACACATTTCTAACTATAAAATACAACTTAACCACTTCAAACTACTCTGCTGTTAATAAGAAATGATTTAAACAAGCCAATAATTTTAGACATCAGCATGCTTGAACATCATATTATATATAACTTTATATAAAGCATTTCGAATTGTATTGTTATAACAGCGACTGTAAGCCATGCCTTTTTAAGCTAAATATGCTTATATATTTTTTAAAACCATTAACCTACAGCAATTGTTATGAGCTTATAAAATAACACAATGATATATTTTTAAACAGACCAAGACATAAACCAAGTAAGAGCACTGAAATTACCAATAAAGAAATATACCCTTCAATGCATTGCATTCAATACAATATGCAGATGGATTTTCAGTAATGGAAAGATTGTATTGTATTTATTGTGTCAATTCATTTGTAACACTTGTAGAAATATATATAGCATATATAAGTAATAGGGTTTATGTTTTTCCTTGGTCCACCCACATTTACTGTTGACAGCAGGACAAATAAACACTAGGGTTCCTGTAGTTTTCTCCATTTAGGTGGCTTTCCCATAACTCTCCATCACATGGGCGATGGAATGAATGAAACCCACTCACTTAATCAACATCATCAAAGGAGATTAAAGTTATGATAGACGCCCATAGGAACTCAGTGCACACCCTCTGAGACGATAAATGAGTGTAAGGAAAGAGAGACGTGTGCCCATGCTCATGCATTTCCTGAACACACAAGGAGGATCAGATGGGACCGTGTGCAGGACTAAAGACCTAACCCAACAGCAAGGAAATGGGCGTTTCTGAAGTTGACTCCAGAAAATCTTCCAATTTACTGGAGCTGAAAAGGGAGGAGAGTAGTAGCAGACCTGAATAAACACTGAAAGAGTCAATACATCGGATATTTGCCTCTGCTGGATTTGGATCACATTTGGTGAGTTTACTTCGATTTGATCTGCTTTTATTGTCATGTATAGTGTGAAACAATACATAAATAAAAACTATAAAACATAACTTGAACCATAAAATATAACAATACTTAACCACTTTGCTCTGCTGTGAATATGAAAGGATTTTAACAAGGGAATGAACATAATCATTTTATGATAGTCAGAAGTCTACATAACAGTTTTAGTTTTTATTTATGTTAAAATTCTTAGAATAATTGAAGACTGCTTATGAGAACATAACTTTTCCCAAGGCTGTTCATCTTTAGCTTTGACCTGAAGAAAAGCACCACACTCTTTCATACTTAGAAAAGTCTGAAAGAGTGCCTTCATTTCTCCGCTCTGGACTTCAGCCATAGTCAGTTTACTTTTTCCCTGTCTAGGTTTTGGCAAAAGCAGAAAACCTGAGGCTAGTAAATGCACAATTATGCAGTTGTGTCTTGAACCCTTTACTGAATATCAAATATCAAACAATAGTATTTTATTCATTATATAATACTGTTTTTATTGCATAATTTATTTTATTATAAATAATATAAATAACACTAACTATATAATAAATATTTTTTGAAGAAAATATTTTAAAAGTGAAATGTATTTATAAACAATATAATAATAATGAATAAATGATATATTTAAAAACATAAATAAAAATAAAAAAAAGTCAGTAATGGAAAGATTGTATTGTATTTATTGTGTCAATTCATTTGTAACACTTGTAGAAATATATATATATATTTTTAATATTTAACAAAAAAAACTTTTTTTAAATCGTTTAAAATAATATTGAATATTTATAAAGTATTGGCCATCATTTGAGTTTTATATATATATATATATATATATATATATATATATATATATATATATATATATATATATATATATATATATTATTATTATTTAGTTATACGTTTCACTTAAATGTATTTTATGAATATTCTCTCTCTACTAAATATATATATATATATATATATATATATATATATATATATATATATATATATATATATATATATATATATATATATATATATATAATTTTTTATAAACATTTAACTCAAATGTTGGCCAATACTTTATAAATATTCAATATTATTTTAAACTATTTAAAATATTTTTTTCAATTTATTTATTATTATTATAATATTGTTTTTAAATGTATTTCACTTTTAAAATGTTTTTAAATATTTTTTTTCAGAACACATATTTTGCTTTTAACACATTTAAAATATTTTATATATAAATAATAATAAATAAATAATAATTTATAAATAAATAATAATTTATTTACAACACAGAAATGCTCAGATGAGAACGTTTCAGATGTTGACAGGTGCTGTTTATCATAATGGCGTCTCTTCTGATGTTTGTCACGCTGCTTCATCTCATCACACTGGCCGTTCTCTTTATCGCCACCATGGAGAAGGTAAGTATATGAAGCACTTTATCCCCAAAAATCAGAATAATGTCCACACATCTAAAAACATTAATGCGTATTTATGATTTAGTCCTGGTGGGTTTGGCAAGGCACAGAAAACTCAGACCTGTGGTACAACTGCCGATTCTGACAATGAAACCGAGGCATGGTTTTGTGCAACATCACAAGAGACAGGTAAAATAACACATCTGAGCACTTAAACGATTTTAAAATATGGGAATGAATTGAAATAACCGTCACCAAACAGATGTTCAAAGGTGCCTAGAATGGTCTCTATGTTTTGTTTCCACCAGAGTGGCTTCAAGCTGTGCAGGTTCTGATGGTCCTGTCTCGTGGTTTCTCCTCCATTTCATTCCTGATATTCCTGGGACAACTATTCACCATGTCTAAAGGAGGACTCTTTTACCTCACGGGCATCTGCCAGGCATTTGCCGGTATGTGCTTTGAATCAATTAGCTTTATTACCAAGCCAAAATAAATAAACACTCATTTCAGTTGCTCTTAACTCAAGAAAAAACATTTAGATTTCCTGACCTTTTCTGTCTGTTTTCAGGCCTCAGCACCTTCACTGCAGTGCTCATTTACACCCTGCACAATAAAGAAATCCTTCAGGACTCTCGGGAGTTGAGCTTGGGACACTTCGGCTACTGCTTTTTCTTGGCGTGGGTTTGTGTACCTTTGCTCCTGTGCAGTGGAATCATGTACATCCATCTGCGCAAAAGGGAATAGCAATGAGTCAACCAAAAAAAAAGACAAGCCAAGCGAAGAATGTTTGCTGTTGACGTACTCCGCTGAGTGATTATATACTACTTGATATCTCTATGACACAAACAAGACATTTATTTTTTGCTTATTTAGACCGTATTTAATCACACATAAATATACACAAGTGAAATATAGCCCCACGGCCCATGCCAAAAAAACAGCTCAACTTGCTTAACTCTTAAAAGGCAACCATGACTAATATATCTAATTAGCTGAATTATATCTAATTTAATAATAAAACGGGCCATATGACGTAATCTCATTTCATACTGGAGGAATACTTGTGTATATATAGTGGAATCCATTTGCTAAAATGTTAAGATGTATTTTTATAAATAAATTCAATTAAGTCAATAATGTATGATTTCAATTTCATTACTGTGCTAACCAAGAAAATATTCTTCACAAATACACAGCAAGACAGTGGACTCCGCAGACCTTGGGAGTGCATGACAAACTCATGACTCCAGTTTCTGAACTAACAGCTTCCATCACGCCATCTAGCATGATCTTACGTCAGACCAAGCTTTCAAAAACAAACTTCCTGACATTCAAAGGTCCCTTTTTGGGGGGGAGGTTCCTAGGGTATCAGCATCTGGTGGTCCCATACTCTGAAACACTCAAAAAAGAAAAAAAGAAAGCGCTCTCCAATGCCAGACAAAGGGGTTTAATATTAAGCTCACAATACGTCCATATTTATAGTCAGTTTCTGCATAGAATACAAGAAGGCCGCTGATTTGTTCACCAGCAGCAGTGTCCGAAAACTGAAGTTGGCTCTTAACCCACTCTTTATTTTATTATTTTATCAGGCAAAATGAATATAATAAAAAACTCAATAATATAGCATAACCTAAATAACAAAAAAAATCCTCAAATCTGAAAAAAGAAAGATTGTTTTGTAAAAATAAACATTTTGATCATTGACAGTTGAGGTTGATTTTGGAGGTCAGTGTCACTGTATGGGGTTGTAAGGCTACTTTATTTTTAAAGACAGTTCTGAGAAATGCTAAGAGAAGAATCACAGAACGAGGAATTAAACGGAGGAGGTGGTAAAGCAGAAGCAGCATATAGCTGCGAGACATCGAGGTAAAGAACGTCAAAACTCTTAACTCTTCAGCTCTTTTTAATCAATCTGAGATGTTCAGCAGTTATTCTAAAATCATACAACTTGTTAGATCTTCGCTTCGGTTGCTCTCTCTTTTAACTATATCACAGTGTGATTGCTTCCCCGTTTATCTCCATTTTGCTTAACCGGAAACACCCACCACCCTCAAAACTGTCACAGGGGAATAACATATCACTAAAGAAAACAAAATTAAGTAATTAGAAGTCCTTTCAGTCCAGGTATCTCCACCACAAGAGTGCTTTAACAAAGCCAGGCCAGCAGATGGCGCTGTCACTTTATCCGCTGCACAATGACGGCATTCAGCAGGTTGGCTTCCTTCAGCGTCTGGTCTCGATCCGTCAGCTCCTTGTTGGGGAAGGTCGTCATGAGAACAAACTCAGGTGGCGGCTAAAGCTGGACGAGCGCTCGCCACAAACTGACGCACATCAGACACCCTGAGATGGAGATGGAACAGTCAGTTAGTCGTGAGGAAAGATTTTTCACTATATTCAAAGCATTTTTATAATGCTTTTACCTATGGGTGTGGTTGAACTTCTGCACCAGCCGGCCTCCATCGGCCAGTCTGATCTGGATGCTAGTGACAGGTTGAGAGCTGTCCACACTGATGGAAGCACTAGCCTCAGCTTCACTGCTAGACTGGTCCAGCGGGTTGCTCTGGGAGTGACACCAACTCTGGAGTGGCGCTGAGGGACAATAGTGTAGAATGAGGACAGTTCAGCCACATTCAATTAGATATCAATATGTTTTCAAGTAGACCACAATGTACAATGAATTGATAGAGCTCCAAAGTGCCCATCAAACTAAATTCATGATTTACCAGGGCTGCGCGATTAATCAAAGCAAAACCAAAATTGCAATATGGCTTAAGGCCAATTTATACTTCTGCGTCGAGGGTACGCCGTCAGTGTACGACGTTGGCTACGCACGTAGGCGACGCCGTTGTGAGCATTTATACTTCTGCGTTCAGGTCTTGGTTGCTCTGCAGTACTGCTCCGAAACACTAGTTGGCGGCGGAGGGTTTTAATGTTCCACTGTGTTTAGATTCCTCGCGGCTAGGTTTACTACAAGCAATAGCAACTGAAAGAGAGTGGATCGTGGAGTTGGAGCTTATTGAGGCGGAAAAACAGTTCATTTTAGTGAAATTACTAAAACTGAAAGGCAGAAATGAGAGAAGACGTCGGAGGAGATGGTACGTGTGGAAATGCGTGAGAAGGTACGTGCGGAAATGCGTATAAAGGAAATGCGATGCTACCAAGCCGACCAATCACCGATCTTGTGGTCCGCGTTGATCGCGACGTGTAGTTAAATTTTTTAAGAGGTGCACGTCAGGCTACGGCGAAGGGTACGCGGTATGGGACGCGTCTGCTGCGTATGCTACGCCGTACCTACTGCGCGCACCCTACACAGAAGTATAAATTGGCCTTTAGTGTGATTATAAAATCATAAAGACTGCGATTAAAATAAAATATATGCATCCATCTTCCCAAAACTTTTGCTGATTTTGGCTGTTGTCTTATATTGTTTTGTTTTTATTTTACAATAACAGGGTTAGTAAACCCAAAAACGAAAATTTACAAAAAACGAAATCATTAATTCCAACGGGTTTTCTAAAAGATATTTTTATATACACACAATAGGGGTTGAACGACTAAAGAATTTTTTAAGTCGACTGTTATGACGTAGAGCCGACGTCGAACTAGTTGCTGACGTCATTCATAAAAACACAAGAGATGTGACTGCTTTGCAACATGCCACAATTTGCAATTAATTAACAGAAAATTACAGATGCTGACAGGTCATAATGGGGCTGTTTACACCTGGACACTGCATGCGTTTTTACTAATCTGATTTAACAAAACGATTCCATTTACACCTGGTCGCATAAATATGTTTTCGCAAAACGGAAATAAATCCGATCTTCAAACAACGCACTATATGCTGATTTAACTGAGTTCACATCACCGGAAGCAACAGTATTGAGCTGCATTTTATTGATCATCAGCTAATTTCAAAATCAAAGACCGCAATAAGAGATCATTTTGTTTCTTTACTTTTAACTGAGATGATTGTGTGTTAAGCATCTGTGACTTACATACACTTTGATTTATGATAGTTTGCACGTTGGCTTTATGAATAGATGCTCAGCTGCGGTGATGCGTGTTGCCATCGCTTCGTCATAGGCTATAATGAATACATATAGGCTAACACGCTCTAACAACTTTTATTCAGCATTTTCAAGAGAAGTCCAATTAACATATGCAGTTTCAAATTTAAAATCCACCTCAAATGAGATTTAAATCTATCTCGAATGCGTTTCGGAGGGCATTTAGCCTACACCTGGTCTTTTCACGATTGGATAGCAGAAACACGAAGTGGCCATGCAGATGTAGCTAAACAGCCCGCTGTTTACATCATCATTTAGGATGAAAACAAAAAATAATTGCGGGTGAATTAGAGATGCATTAATATGTTTAAATAAATATATGAAAAAATTATGTTTGATCATTTTAAAAGAGAAACTCTCATTTCCCTGTAAAAGAGTGAGCGTGCGTCATGCTTTTACTTTCGTTTTCAACAATTTAGTGCTAAGTTAAAGTATTTCCATACACTATATGTAACCTAGTGCTGCTTTCTTGCTGCAATGACCCTTAGTATAGTATCAAAATTAGCGCAATCGTATATTGACACATGACCAACGCGACTAGTCAACGTCAAGCTTGAAGCGCCACGGCATTGCATTAAAAGTCGACTAGTCGGTTCAACCCCTAATACACAATAGACTGGTTAACCTTTTCTTCAGAACCTCTAGTAAATTACATGTTGTTTAGTTTAGTTGTCCATTTAGAATTGTGAATCTCATATTTAAAATCATGATTCTAAATTTCTCCAGAACCGAGCAGCTCTATTAGCCATACATGTAATCAAGCCACCTTCAGCTCAGTGAAAGAAAATCAGAAGAGAAGAAAGAGTTTTCCAACCTGCCGAGTTTCTGTCCTTCACCAGTAAAGGCCCTGAAAGCATGCTTGGGTTTGGAAAAGTCTTCATCCCGATGGTCCTCCATGTCTCAGGTTTACCTGACCACCTTCGGAAACGCTGTCTCAATTCCAGAGGAATCTCCCTGAGTGAGTCAGCAAATAACAAAGAGATTCAGTGGATAATGTAGTCTAATTTCACAACCAGTTAATCTAATAGTGTTCAACCAATGAGGATTTTCAATGCTAAGGTCAAGAGGGTCCAACATGAAACTAAATGCGTTTAATGGAAAATGTTGGATGCTTTTTGAAGTGACTTAAGGGGGAACAATAACCCCTGCTAATCAGCTAAACTTCTGAAAACATCCCTGAATGAATTCAGAGCTCACCCTCTGCGGGATAGACTCCAAGAAGAGAGCGTTCCCGGGATCACTGTAGTTCCTAAGCTCTCCATCATCAAGACTAAAGCCAGACTTCCAGAGCTTCAGCACCACATGCACCTGTTGGTACAACACAAATCACTGTAGCAGATCTCTCTCAACCTCTGATTAACTTCAGCAGGCACAGGCAAGGTGACTCACATCTTGTGAACTGCCGGGCTGTCTCCGAGCTCCTGCGACATAAGTTGACTCCTCCTCTGGTGCTGCACCCAAACGATAACCACCACCTATAAACGGCTGTAGAATGAGCACACAGAAAGAACAGATGAGCACTTCAAAATCACATGAGATAAAAGTACAAATATGCAACAAGCAAATTATCTTTAATATACAGTAAAGTTTACTCTCTGGAAGAACTACCTTGGACTTGCTGGATTCTCCAAGTCCTTTGCCTGCTTTGTCAACAGGAACCGCTCCATGCTCCTTAGCTCCTTTAAACAAATCCTCAACCACCTCATTTGGGCTTTTCTTTTGGGAGGGCCAACTATCTGCTGCCCACTGCGTTCTGAGCCCCCGGCAAAGAACCTGCAGGACGGGAAGTGTGATGTTACTCAAAAAAGGAGCATTAAATGTGTAAAAATGACATTAAAAGCATGTAAAGGCAGAAGTTAACATATTTATGTCTTTATTTGGATATTAGAGATGGGATAAAAGTGTGACTGAGAGCACATCCTCTTACAGAGTATATGGGTAGTTGACATGCAGTGTCTTGGAGGTTGACACAATATTTTATTTAAAGGCCCACTGAAGTTCCTTGAAAAGCGCATTTTTTACATTATTTCCACTGAAACAGGAAGACGGAAGGACATTGATTCTGAACGCTTTAGATTAAAATCATTGATCCATATAGGTGGAAGACTGTACGCTTTCCATGTTTATATCTTCTATATGCAAATTTTATCATTGTTTTGAAGCACATAGATGGAGCTTATAGACAGTAAGACTAATATATTCATACTAAAAGCCCAAAAACTTTAACACAGTTTATAAACAATATGTCTAATTGTGATATAATTATCAAACATGCATTTTTTAAATCACTTATTGATTTTTTTTTTCACTTTTAATATATATCGTGTCACCACAGGACCATTTGAACGAACAGCAAAAAGGGAGAAAGACCTAAAAGACAGTGTTTCCTTTATGCAATCATTTCCCTTTAGTTCTGAATACATAGAGTTAATGTTCATGTTAAAGTCACGAAATGCAGTTGTCTTTTCTTTCCTATTGTGACGTATATACGAGTGAAACAGCTTTTAGAATGAGAATGAAAAACGTAGGGGTGAAATTTGATTTTGTCCACTGGAAGTTGATTGGATCGTTGTCATTTGCTAATTGCTGTGTCATGTGTGACAGGGATTATTGTCTAGCCCTCACTCCTGTGCACATGTCATCAGAGAAGGGAAGTTAATGTTTTTAAAAGATGACGAGGGCATATGATTTAAAAATAAATGTTCCATAAAAAATAATGACATTATTCCACAATAATATAAATCCTAATATTAAGAAGTGTCCATTTTTAGCTGTTATTAACTGAACAAGATATTGATACCTCTGGCCTTCTTCTTCACCACTCTCATCTTCATCCTCATGCATCAGATCTCTAAAGGATGTCACTCTGTGTTCACTAAAATTAGAAGAGATTATAATAAAGTAAACAGCACAACTGTTATTATGACTTTAACCATATAGATGATACTGTAAGATAGAGAAGCCCAAACAGTTTGGTAGGTTGACCTGTGTTACCTTGGCCCTGTGGATCGAGTGACAGGGCCAGTTTCTTGGCTGAGGGAGGGTGGCAATATCATCATCTCCTCCATCTTCAAAGAAATTAGCTAGAGCAAGCTGAAGGGACAGAGGAGAGAAAGCTGTCACCTCATTTCACAGACAGTTGGTCAAATACAGAAACAAAACACACGATTTTCTTGTTTTTTGTAATTAGATACATCAGATTCATTATATTAACGACTCCAAAACAACACAATTTAATATATTTCAGGACGAATAATAACAATAAACCACAAATGTAAACATGAGTATCAACTGAACAAGCTAAAGCTGCTAGCTTATGGATTGATTTCTATGTAAAATAGACCGACAGAGTTTAAAAACATGATCCACTTCAAGGCAATACTGACAACCAAACCCTGAAGTGTAAATCACATAATGTGTGATTAACGACTTAAATCAGTGTAAGATACTCCTGGTGATTTTAACGAAGAGTGACTTGCACATTTCGTTAGCCGGTTATAGATTTCACTGGCTTCCAGTGAGCTCAGGTTTAGGTCTGTTGAATTCTCCGCTGCAGATCCTGTGCTTCACAGCACAATATTTCAGTGAAAAAGTGATCAGTGTGACCCTGACCTGTAGGTCCCAGCCGGCTGACTCGAGAAAGAAACGGGCCCTCTCTTCATCAACATCAGTAACAGCGATGAACCCTCTCACTGCTTCTCCCGCTCCGCCATTTTGATGTGTCACGCTATGGAAAAAGATCCGACAGGAAACAGGGGAAATTAGTTCCGCTGTTTGGGAGCAAAGTTTAGAGTGAATTTTTCTGTTTTCAATTCCCTTTCTATTTATTGCATAGATATTAATGTTGGCATATTTAAAAAATATATTTATTTAAAGTTTTATAATCACCAAAAAAAAAAAATCGAACAAATATTCAAATATTGATTTGCACATTTTTATGTAGGCTATTATGGTCTTATAAGTTGCCATACGTTTTTAACATATATATATATATATATATATATATATATATATATATATATATATATATATATATATATATATATATATATATATATATATAGTGCAGTTATTATTAGCCTACAAGCACATGTGGAGATGACAAAGATGCAGTAAGTTGCTATCCCTTCCCTTACATTTGTATCAACCAGCAGATGGCAATACAGTCACATTTGTCACTTTTTTCTCATCCCTACTACGCAGTAAATTTTCTAAATGTTTTGTTATGTTATATAAAATATTATATTTACAATTTCCAAAGATGGAAATTATATTATTTAGTTTTCGTTAATCATGGTCCCACATTTGTCATGCAATATAGGCTATACTTCCTTATAGGACAATAATATTTATGATAATAATAGCACACAAATAGTTTTTTTAGGGTTTCAAATTATAGGAAATAACACTTACAGTTTTTCTTTTTCCACATACAAAAATTTAGAAATAATATGTATGTAACATATTTTCCAAAGCAAAGAAACTGGGTTGAAACGGTTCTCACACGTGATTTCACACCACAGAGCTTTTACACACCAGCAGACAATGACTTATTTATTGTGTGACCTGGATTTTGCTAGACTTTCTTCCTCTAATAATAATTCATTAGCAACTGCTAATTCAAAGGTCCTTAAACAGAAGCAAACTATTTGCTCAATTAGTTTGGGAGGATCTAATTTAGCACATATGGTTTCTGGAATGAAACTTGGCAATGCTTTGTTGTTTGTTTTCCAGTGCACTGGCTCGTTTGATCTTCACAGATGATCAGGTTGTGGTAGATGACTAAACACAGGAGCATTGCTGTCATCATTCACCCTCAAGCTTTCCTTTCCTATCACATGCATTGCAGCTCATGCAAGAGAGCAATATGCCCTAAAATTTTAAATAATTTTTCCACCCCTTAGGGGAATAGAACCAAATTTCTATTTTTATATGCATTATTACGGCATGTTCTTATAGATTTAGAAAAGTGTGTCGTCTTTCTGCTATTTGCATTCAGATCACAGCTATTCAGACATATACTTAAAATACGTCCCTTGTTATTCAAAAAAGAGGAATCTGATTTTAAAGGTCCTATCAGATTAAACTGATTATCTAACACTGTTTTTCCATGCTCAGGAGACTGAACAGATACCACACATAACATATGCTAATATAGGTCTCTAAAGTTCACTGATGAAATCAGCATTACACAAATCTGGTAAGCATCAGCTCTTTCTATAACAGTTGTTGGCAACTGATACAGTATGGGTGTGTTCGAACAGAGAGAAAGAGGAGATAGAGGAAGAACCAGCTTTATCATGGGGAAACGCACACCGTCAGCCTGGATGTGGATGTGGGCCTGCAGTCACTGTGGTGTTAAAGGCCAGGGAAGTAATTCACAACACACAATACAAAGAGCAGAGGCCTGCGACCCTCAACTGGAGTAGGAAGAGCAGTCAGACAGTATCTCAGCGCCAGAATGAGGAAGGACGTTCTGCCAACATATCAAAATAACAGTAATTTCCTCCCTGGGTGTGATAGAGAAAAACATACCACTGTAAATTAGCAAGATAGCTATTAGCAATATGACACCGTTTATGTTAATATCACTCAATAAATGGTATAGTATATAACGCTAGCACAATAAAGATATAAGCATGAGTTTTCTATGATATATATCATGTGTGCTTGGATAAACACAGTCTTGTCAGTCACTGACAGATCAGGAAAAGCATCAGAGGAAGACTAAGGTGTGGAACAGGAAGTTTAGGGTCAAAAGCTCAAGAGTCTGAGTGGATAAATCAAACATGGATGCAGACTTTGGAGGACGAACAAATATTTATTACAAAAATATTAATAATCCAATGTTAATCCAGTTGCGTCACAAGCATATATTTACAATGTGTGTTTTTGTTTGTTTTCGCTGCTTTGCGCCTTAACCAATCACAGGACATGTCTTGAGCACATAAATGCAACAGCCAATCAGAGGTGTTTAAATTAAAGTTGCTGACATTTTATGATACTCTCATTTTACCAGTAAAGTGTAAACATGAAGTAAACAATATATTTATTGTGAACTGCATTCTGCAGAAAGCTTCATTGATGATCATTAAATGTTATAAAAAATGAAATAAAAATGAGATACTGTCATAAGTATGAGTTATAGTCCAAATTATGTTACAATTATGACTTTTTATCTAATAATTTTTGTCATAATTTTAAGTTCTATCTCATATACTTTATAACTTATCAAAGTATGTGTTTATGTGAAATGCACTTCCATATGTTTTAGATGTATAACCTACATAGAGAACACGGGTTGCCCCACACATTTATTCTGTATATATATACAGTATGTAAACCAGGATGGGGTGATTAAAAGAAAGTGAGAGCAACTGTTATGTGCATCAGATTCTGTGCTGATAAGACCATGATGCATCTCTCTTCTGGGTGGCGTCTTAATGGGCAAAACCGATCTTGTGAATTAAGACTAATTTTCCACTATCTAAAAATCACTTCCATCCATCCTGTCCACCACCCCTTCATCTGAAACTGAACACCTGACCTTTGACTCAAGAGCCTATCAGAGATTATGACTTCCAAACAGAACTCTGCTGTTTACTTCCTCTCTAACTTTGGTCTGATTCCCATAGGCACTACCGGATGGATCTGGTCTGTCTCTGCATCATGAATGATCCATGACACTTGGAGGATACTCTCAGTTTGACAATGTAATAAAGCAATATTTGGACATCAAAGACTAGGGAAATGGTTTCGTAATTACAAAGATAACAAATGATACTGTTACACAGCTATACAAATTGAGTTTAATCTTAATTTACATCTATAAAACCCTATGTTTACTCAGCAAGGCTGATTTCCCGTGCTATCTGTTCCTCTCCCAGGATTAGCTTTGTTTGTTCGGAGCTCTATAGCTCTTCCCTGGGTTAGATATGGAGATAAAGTTTGGATCAACAGGAAAAGGCCTGATCGTAAACCGGAGAATCATGGGATTATTCTTCCATTCCTTGTCATCTTTTCCCCTTTAAATGCATTTTTCATTGCACTTTTCCATCTTTTTGCATTGTGATCGTAAGTGGAGAACAATCACAAATATTTCTTTTTACTCTTATCCACTTTCCACTTTTATGGAAGCTTGTATTGCAAACTTTGAAAAAGGGTTTGGGTTCCACTTTATTTCGATACTCCACTTTAAACATACTACTAACTATAAACTTTGCAACTTCATGTCAACAAACTAGAATATAGAAACATTAGAATATAGTAGACTGTCTGGTACATACTTGCTAACACTTTATTTTGATGCTCCCCAAGTAACAAGTCAACTTATTCAACCAAACCCTACACCTAACCATAACCGTCCACTACAGTCTTCTAAAACTCTAAGGAGAGTTAGTTGACATGTAGTTGCAAAGTAGTGGGGCAGTTAAGCGCAAAAATCGATCACTTTGCGATAAAAGCATCAAATTTGGTAGGAAGGCTCACAAAGGGGGTCTGATCAGATTTAGGACCATAGGCGCTTGAACTTTGACCCCTGGGGTCATGGCAACCATTTTTCAAAATGGCCACCAAATATGAATTTCATAATGGGAAAATGGATTAAAAGCTGCCAGAAACATAAAATACAATAACACATTTCACCATAAATACATGTAAATATAAGCACATTTTCACAAAGAAGGTCTTTAAACTTTAAAATATAAGATACGTTTGAAAATGTGCTCCTGTAATGCTAAATATTAGGCTACTATACTGTACATGGGTTCATAAATTATCTGTAAATTCATGTTATGTGATCAAAATTAGACATCACAGTGACAAGTGATTAGAATGTCCAAAGTGGAAAATCTAAATAAAGTGGAACCCGAACCTTTTATCTCATAATTCCAATTCGTTTATCTCAAAGTTCTAAGTTTATTTTTATGTTAGTTTATTTTTAAACTGAGAAGTCTAAGAGAGAAAAAAAAATCAGAATTGCAAGTTGTAACTTACATCTTGCAATTTTGATTTTTTTTCTCTGAATTCTGCAATACATTTCATAATTTAGTTTTTTGGGTTGTTTTATTTTCCTGCCATGGAATAAAAAAAATATTTTTAATTAATTGCAACTTTTTTCCCTCTCAAAATGTTTAAATCTCACAGTTCAGACCTTTCCTCTCAGAATTGCAAGAATAACAGTCCGAATTGTGAGATAAAACGCTTATTATTTTCCTGGTGGAAATAAGCTCCCCTTCTTTGTGTGTGTGTGTGTGTGTGTGGTAGCATCCTAAACGTACCTCATGACCTGTCGTTTTTCACTCTGACAGTTTAATCAGAGTCCAACAACACTACTGCAAGCTTCATCCCTCCTGTCCATCCCTTTTTCCATTTTTTCACTCTTGTACCTCCCATGTTCCATAAATCTGCTTCCATCTGTCTCTCTCTGTGTCAACTGTCTGTCCACTTGTATGAATGCATAGATGGACCCAAAGCAGTTTCAGTCCACTGTAAGTCCTGTTTTAATGTGGAAGAAACATCAAACTTGAGAAACCTCCCATGCAGAGTGAAATCAGATCTTTTCTGAAAATGAGAAGGTGACTCACGGTGTGTGACCCAGCCTGTTATTACAAGAACCCAGTGTTCAAAAGCACACAGGTTATAATGCAGAGAGGGCAGATTGATCGCCCCCTTGACAGAGAGAGTGTAGTAAATCTACTAGTGCGAGTAACTCTATCTATTTTTAGTGCACCAGAGCCCTTTCTTCTATCAACCCTCTATCAATCAATCTGTCTGTCTGTCTGTCAAATAAAATATATCTGTATATCTAACTATTATGATTTCTCTTAAAATTTTGTATTAATTAAAAAAAATATATTAATCTTAACATTTCTTAAAAGCTTAATATTCCTTTCAAAATTCTTCAGAAAAAAGAAAAATATAAATACACCAATGAGACAATTACTAACACATTCAGAGTATAGAGCAATAAAATAAAATCTGGATAGTAGATCATTTGATTGTGGAAGTATCTGGGATCATCCACAAACTGCTGATTTGTATTGATTCATTAAGATATGTGAGATTACAGCCATTTTTCTCTCATATAAAAACCAGGAGACTTACCCAAAAGCCTCCAATTGCTCTCCATTCGATCTAAACAAACAACTGAGATATTTCCCCGTGATATATCCTATTGGCACTGACAGAAGGTGAAAAGGAAACAGACATCGCATCCTGTTAGAATAGGTGTGACATTTCCACAGTTCAACCTGTAATTATTTAAACAATCAACAATTAGTCAGAGACAGTGAATGTTTTTATGACACTATTAGTGCAATGAACCTAAAGTCAGACAATGAAAGTCAGACAAAATGTCAGACATTAACAAACCAATACCAACACGTGTGTGCAGGTCTATGAGGCCTTTACGGCCTGCTATCACAGCGCCGTCAGATCTTCTCTCAGACACTAAGACTCCACACATCAGGGTCTTCTGCTCAGCATTCCTCCTCCAGACGCCCAGGCAATGACCTCTCATGCTCAATAAAATAGTGCGAGGAGAGGAGTCGCCATGGCAACCTATGAGTACCTCTTCTGGCTAATAGACATCTGAATGCCGAGGATATCAGTGAACATTTGGCTGCTCTGTGACCCATGTGTGTGCAAATGTGTGTATATGTAGGTTAAATTATGTGTGTGAGGGGGAGGGGAGTGTATTTAATAGCACTGATGGGATTAATCTAAATTGTGTTTCTGTTGTTAGGTTCAGTTGAAGCATTAATGAGACACATGCGATCTTGGATGTATTTTTTCACTATATATTGGGATTGTCCTCTGCAAGAGATGCATTTGATGCTGCCATAGATTTGGCTAAAACTAAATATATTAAAGGTTGTATCAGTGATTTCAAGCCCAAACTAAAATGATCACATTCATCTAATCTTTCCTAACGATCCGCTAGTTGCCCGCCCCATAAGCAGGCTGTCAAAAAAGCAGGCTGTCATAAGCAGGCTGTCTCTGTAGCAGCCTATAGACCTTATGCACCAGAGAAACGTAAGTGCCGTCATCTTCAGAATATTGTCTTTAAACTTCCGGTTTCGCGGTCGCTCTGTATATTTCTATGGCATCGCTGTCGAGAAATAATTAGCTGGTGAAGTGAATTTACTTATTGTAGAGTTAACAAAAGTTATCATGAGCATTGTAACGTTTATCATAAGCATTGTAAAGCAGATGTCTTAACAAATGTCGACCGGGAAATTTTTTGCGAGCAGTTCATTCATACCTATGCAAGATCACTGTCAAAATACAGACCGGAAGGCAAAAGATAACGAGCGCAGCACTGAAAAGGGGCGGGGCTACGTAAGGTCTATTGAGAATGAGGAGTTGACGTCATTGTACAGAGCCCCTCCCCTCTCCGCCATGTTGGTTGGATTCCCACGGCAAACCAGTATTGTTTACGTGTGTTTTAGCTCGATAGTAGAGGAGTTTCTCGCAATTCCGCACTGTTTTACCATGCCTGGAAGTCACTGCTGCGTTAAAAACTCCTCCAGTAACGCACACGAGACATATGGAAAACATAGGAACAATGGAATACAGTTTTTAGGTGATCGAAATGGACACAGCATCAGGGAGAGTCTCTGACAAGGAGACGCTGGATTGCACGGTTGGCTGATGCCTTTAGTATACGATTTTCACTGTTTGCTGTGCCTTAACGAACATACGCAAAAGTGTTGTTTGAGTGCCTTGTTCATTACTTCACTTGTACATTTTTTAATTTTTTTAAAAAATGTTTGAAACAACTTGATATGGCTTAACAATATTTATTGAGAACTGAAATATACACTCACCGGCCACTTTATTAGGTACACCTGTCCAACTGCTCGTTAACACTTAATTTTATCAAATTAATTAATAACTCAAATTAACACTTAAAGCAGCCAATCACATGGCGGCAACTCAGTGCATTTAGGCATGTAGACATGGTCAAGACAATCTCCTGCAGTTCAAACCGAGCATCAGTATGGGGAAGAAAGGTGATTTGAGTGACTTTGACGTGGCATGATTGTTGGTGCCAGAAGGGCTGGTCTGAGTATTTTCAGAAACTGCTAATCTACTGGGATTTTCAAGCACAACCATCTCTAGGGTTTACAGAGAATGGTCGAGAAGAAAACATCCAGTGAGCTGGATTTCTGCTGCGACATTCGGATGGTAGGGTCAGAATTTGGCGTCTACAACATGAAAGCATGGATCCATCCTGCCTTGTATCAACGGTTCAGGCTGGTGGTGGTGGTGTCATGGTGTGGGGAATATTTTCTTGGCACTCTTTTGGGCCCCTTGGTACCAATTGAGCATCGTTACGACGCCACAGCCTACCTGAGTATTGTTGCTGACCATGTCCATCCCTTTATGACCACAATGTACCCAACTTCTGATGGCTACTTTCAGCAGGATAATGCGCCATGTCATAGAGCTGGAATCATCTCAGACTGGTTTCTTGAACATGACAATGAGTTCGCTGTACTCAAATGGCCTCCACAGTCACCAGATCTCAATCCAATAGAGCATCTTTGGGATGTGGTGGAACGGGAGATTCGCATCATGGATGTGCAGATGTGCAGGTGTGATGCCATCATGTCAATATGGACAAAACTCCCTGAGGAATGCTTCCAGCACCTTGTTGAATCTATGCCACGAAGAATTGAGGCAGTTCTGAAGGCAAAAGGGGGTCCAACCCGTTGACTAGCATGGGGTACCTAATAAAGTGGCCGGTGAGTGTATGTATATTTGGACAAAATAAGTTTCATGGCCAACATAAGTAATAATAATAAAGTAATAATACTGTTATTAGTGGAAAAGAACAAATATCTTGATGCTGCTTCTCCAAATGTTTTGCGCTTAGTGTGAGTTTGTTCCTGTAAGGTCCCTTTTCTTTCACCTTATCTTTTTGCATTGCTTTACTTTCTATCTTTTTTCTCGTATTCTTAGATCTGTCTCAGTCCTGCCAAAATAATAAATGCCCAAAAATAATAAATGCGCGAAATTAAAGAGCTCTGGAATGTTTAGTCGCATCTCTGCCATTGGGTTCTAAAGGCGTTGCCACTGGTAACCGATAGCGTCTCCTACCATCATGGCCGACCGGCTCAGACCCCGCTCGAATCGGCACGTGACTCCTCATTCTCAATAGGCTCTGAGATATGCACACAAAAACAAATGGGTACAACCACCACTCAAAAACAAAATAAACAGTGTTCTAGCCAATCACCAACAGAGGGGGTGTTGTTTGTTTTTTGCGCTCGTTCACGGCGACTGCATGCAAAGTCGGAGCTGAAGAATAAGCCAGCATCTATCAACGGACCACATATATTTAACATGGAAGAGGCAATCCCCAAGAAGAAGAAGGATTAGGGCAAGGGAATACTGTCGTTTTTCGCCAAAGAAACGATTAATTATCGGGAAGGCTTTTGAACGGTGGAGAGGAAATCAAAGAATTGAACATTTTTAAATCAGAGGCCGAGCTTGCACTGTTTCTTCAGCATTTTCTTGAGCAGCAAATCGGCATATTAGAACACTGTACACTGTAGACTGTACACTACGTGACACTGTAGACTGGATCGAGACTGGACAGTAATAAGTAATATATCATTTTCAAAAATACATAATAGATGAACTTTTAGGGCAACTTTAAAATGTTATCCACCCAATATAGAACATTTAAAGGGTGTATGTGTGTGTGTGTAAAGATCATGTCTTCATGTAAGCACTCAGTTGAGACACAAGGAGAGCTGCAGAACTGAACACAGCTGCACTTCAACAGCTGTAATCAACACTCACACTATTACCATGACTTGGGAACATTGAGGGAGCAACAGGTGCACAGGATCTGGAAGAAATGTGAGAGCTACAATGCAGACTTTGTGAATTTCTTAGAAAAAGATAGAGATGGGGAAAAGACAGTAGTGTACATTTTAAGACTAAATACAGCTCTGTATTAACCACACACATACAGCTGTTCTGTTGCTTTACAGCTGCTGTAATGGGAAATTCATTCACAGTCTAAGTGACCATTGGGAAAAACAGGCCTGCATATTACAAACAAATCAGGTTTCGCCTCATAAATATGAGCTCGATCATGTTGTTAAAGGAGTAGTTCACTTTTAAAAAAACTTTTGCCTGATAATTTACTCACCCCATGTCATCCAAGATGTCCATGTCTTTCTTTCTTCAGTCAAAAAGAAATTAAACGGTCCAAATGAGAGTTTCAGTGCAGTTCAAAGGGCTTTAAATGACACCAGATGATGAGTAAGTGTCTTATCTAGCAAAACGATCGGTCATTTAAAAAATGTAAAAAAACGTTACGTTTTATGAGCACAAAATGCTCGCCTTGCTCTGTTCTGTGATGCGCATTCGTGACTCTCCTGTTTGAACTCGTTCATCAAAACGAACAAATCTTTTCTGAGACATTTCGTTCGTTGAATGAATCAAATGAGTCAAAAAAAGATTCGTTCATTTACTTCATTCAAGTAATATAGTATACTTGTGAGTGTCACGAGCCATTGAAAATACATACGGGTAAGGGGTTCTAATGTTGGTCGCGCATGTTGCCCCAAAGAGTCACAAACGCGCATCACAGAAAAGAGCAAGGTGACCATTTGTGCTTATAAAACGTAAAGTTTTTTTATTATTTTTGAAATGACCGATCGTTTCGCTAGCGAAGACCCTTATTCATCGTCTGGTGTCGTTTAAAGCCCTTTGAACAGTTTGCAATGAAACTGTCTTTTGGACCTTGAACCATTTGGTGCCCAATGAAGTCCATTAGAAAAATCCTGAAATGTTTTCATCAAAAAACTTAATTTCTTTTCGACTAAAGAAAGAAAGACATGGACATCTTGGATGACATGGGGGTGAGTAAATTATCAGCAAAATTTTTTTTTAAAGCTACACTGTGTGATTTTTACCCCCATCTAGCGGTGAAAAGGTATATGACCATCCAGTGAATATTAGTTTCTGTTCCTCTCAATTCCGATTTTGTTTTAAGTCCTACGGTGGCCAATGTAGTCCAAGATTAACATGGCTTCCAGTTCCACCACGTCCATGAGTGTTAACTCAAACGTAAACGCGAAAGGCGAAGCTTGAATTAACGGGTATGTCCCTCTTTGGCTAATGTACTTTCAAGATGGAGGGGCAACATGGCGACCGACATTAGAACCCCTTACCCTTATGTATTTTCAATGCCCTATTATACACTCACGAGAATACTTTATTACTTGAACGAAGTAAATATACATTAATGAGCACATATATTTTTGAAAGAACTAAGTGTTTTTAGCTAAGAATTAAATAAAAGAGTTACACAGTGTAGCTTTAAAAGTGAACTACTCCTTTAAGCAAGCTTGCAGGACTGACGGTGGTCAGGACGGGGGTTTTAACACAGAGCCCAAGAAAACCTAAGGATTTCTGAAGGATCATGTGACTCTGAAAACTGGAGTAGTGATGCTGAAAATTCAGCTTTGACATCACAGGATTCAATTATATTTTAAAATGTATTTTTAACTGCACTGAACCTGGAATATTCCTTTAATGGTTCTTGCTGTTCTAACAGTGTTCTGGCCACAGACTGAGATTTCTGGACTGTGACATCAACAGATGTGTGGTGCAGTATGTCCTTCTAGTTTATCTGCTGCGTGGGAACCTGAGGACAGAGCCAAACACAGACCTATTAAGTCCTGCAGTGATGGTGAGACATGCCAGCAAGAGAAAGTAGCAAAGCAGCTGAAAGAATTTAGAAATTAGAAAAATGGGGATAGGGAAGAAAAACATGCACATCATGAAACACAGTATTGACACAAAAACAACAGCATCATCAAAATCTCTTCATTCTGTGGTCCTTTCACTTCCCTCTCAATTCACTCAGCAGAGGATTCTTCCAGATAGCAAATCCCTTCTCTAATTAAAAATGCAAAATCTAGCCCACTTTCGCCTTCCACTAATGTGCGTTAAGAGCTATGATGCGCCTGCCGCCGCAACTTTCCAATCCGGCTTCTCTCTTTCTACTTTTTAGATCTTTTTAAATCTCTCTCTCACACACACTCCCGAGCCTGGGGTGTGGGTGAAGATTTTCAGACATCAAAAATACAAATGACTTTCAAGTTTGTAGGCAGTGATTCATGCAGAGAGATTCATACTCTGGCACATTTGAGAAATGTCACCATTTGCTCAATTGCAACCCTGTAGCTCTGGCATTTTACTAAACCTTATTTAACCTAAATATATCTTTTAGCTAGTCCTAACATTTCAAACCTCAAACACTCCAATCTATCAATCTATCCATCTATCTATTTATTCCCAAGTCATCTATCTATTATTCTTCAGTCTATATATTAGTATACACTAATTAGGTGATACAAATAGTTTTTGTCATGAAAGTAAAACACACTAATATTTTTTAAAATTTCATTTCACTTGTTTACTACATTTCACTATTATTATTATTATTATGCACTGGTTTGCTAATCATTTTCTTTTCTTTTCAATCCTATCCTACGCTCTCTCTAATGGCGATGTCATGCTGTGCAGCTCAAGCTGCCTTCAAAAAGAAACAGTAATGTCTCAAAGGCAATGTCTCCAAACTGGGTCGTTGGAGTATGCATGGGATCTTACAGACGGAGGAAAGCTGTGGTTGAGGCTGAGAACAATGTGCGCACACACAGAAAGATTTCATGCTCTTACAGTTTTCATTTGTCTTGGGAACTGCAGGTAGGCTGCACTTACAATGCAGTCTTCAAGATATTCTGTTATGGTTTAAACTGAATTGCATATCATTTTCTACTGAGTATTATTTTAATTTAGAGGCATGACAGCCATGGAGGAATAATCATTAGTCATATAGCCTAAGGATGCACTGTGTGTTCATAGCACAATGAGTGTTTGTCTTTTAGCAAATTGGAAATTTTCTATTTGTGTCTTGACATAATTTCTACATGTGTGTGAGTGTATCTGTTTGATATGTAAACGCCATCAGAATTGCTAAGCTCTGAAAAGTCTAGCACAAATATAGGCTACTGTTTTAAAAGTTTTGACCTCACTGCAATTCCCATGATAATTTTTCCATCTCTGTTTGTAGTCATTCACATGCAGGTCTCATGAAAAATGCACTACTCCATCGGCAAGATTTAACACTATGAAGTGAGCTTGTGCAAGCAGAAAATATGCATTACCGAACACGAAAATAGGTTTGCACTCACACTTAGACGCACGCACTCACTCCTTAAGGAAAGCAAGTGAGCAAACTAAGGTAAAAAAACAGGGTAAAGTTCTGGCAGACCAGTGATTGGAAATTAAACAGGAAATGCTTTTTGAATGAATCCAGTTTGGCAGAGTATCTGATTTTTTTCATGAGATTGCTCTGTTCTAAAAGACAGTGCCTTCTAAGGGAGCATCCTAACTTCATAACGAATGATTTTGAATGC
This sequence comes from Hybognathus amarus, assembly GCA_030378365.1. NCBI lineage: Eukaryota > Metazoa > Chordata > Actinopteri > Cypriniformes > Leuciscidae > Hybognathus > Hybognathus amarus. The sequence goes on along the minus strand of JAQIUQ010002657.1, from coordinate 56,635 downwards.
TAAACAACAAGTAGAAACTCCGCAACGCCACAAAATAGCAGCTACTCCTAGTAGTAAGACATTTGACTCAGAATTGAGTTTGCTATTAGCATGTTGCTAAGCTAGTACAATACTCACATCTAAACATAGGACACATGTTAAAACTGCTAAAAAATATTCTTGTCTATATTTTTCAAAATGTATCTTGCCCTTGCCTCATCCACTATCGTGGATTTAGGGGAGAGCGGGGCACAACCTAGCGCTTTTTAGTTTTGGATCTATTAATTAAAAAATAATTAGGTTATTTTAATACTTTTTTTACACAAGCAACATACACATCTCTGCTACAAATGAACACTTAAAGTTTTTCTAGGACCTACCATTTTCGTACAGTTGCACTGAAAGTGACAGAAGTGCAAATGTTATAAGATAGATATCCATACATCCATCCCTCATCCAATCATCCTTCTATAGACGCTTTCAGCAGTGACAACATAAACACACGGTACTGCGCATGTGCATAAAACTGGCCCAAACTTAACTTCCGGCAAACTTGCGCAGACAATCCATAACAAGTAAATAACCATAGTAGCTGGTATTTCTTGACAGTCAAAGAAAATAAATGTTACCTGGCCAAACTGAAATGTGACACTACCAGACCCGTTGAACAAAAATAGGAGACAAGATGTTTTTCTACCGACGTGTCTGATTTACCGCAGTGTTAAAAAACTGTGCGAGCGGAGCGCGCGACGAGGCTTTATTAGGTGAACATATCTCTCCTTATTAGCTTCTTACATGCTTGCTAACCTTTTTTTAAGGCGGGTTCTCACATGACAGGATGTTGGATGGATCTGTGCAGCGTTATGATACATTCTGCTCCGCTGTTAATGTGTTTGTGTGAGAGAGAGAGAGAGAGAGAGAGAGAGAGCTTGCGAATATGCGCTGACACGTAACTCTGCAGTCAAATACAACTTTTCCTTAAATTGTAAAAAACACGGAAATCAATATGTGGCGGTCAGCGCTGATAATGAGTTGGGCTGCCACTAATAAATGCATGGGAAACACTGTACCGGATACTCGGATAAACCTAGCTATTTTAATATAGTATCTAATACAGTCAATGCCGTATTATCCAATAAACAGTATAAACTAACAGAACGGAAGTTAACTTTGGGCCAGCTCATCACCATGGCAGACGCGTCTGATGAAAGCGTCTATTATGGATCAATATCATGGATAGAGACATAGAAAAGGGCAGCATAGTTTTGAAATAAATAATAATAACTAAAATTATAAATATTGTAATTGCAATTAAATTAGATTTGTGTGTGGCAGCTGCATGTACAAATATTATTATTAATAATAATAACAGTAATAATAATACAAATGAGCTTAAAATAAACATTTAAAGGGTTTATTGCATTAATAACAGGCCATATTTTTAATAAATAAACAAGTTTTCATTCATAGTTCACTAAATTTTAAACATTTTAAATTCCAACATTGTTTGTGAAAGTCTAACAAAGTTAAATGTATAAATAAATACTCAAACCTGAAAAGTTGTGTTGCTCCGTTTTCATTTGATTATCATTGTACACTTGGCGGCTTAGTTGTAACACTCTGTTAGAACTAACCCCGCTGTGTATTACATATTTTAAGCCTAGCTAACAGTCGCTAGGAATTGCTGACATGTTTCAAAACGGTGCTATGTTTGAGCCAACAGAGACAGTGATTAAGGCAATATAAAGTTAGATTTGGAAACGTATACACCGAAACTCAGAAACCGAAAAAAAAACCTATGATGAAAAAAATACTTTCATGGTGTCAAAACACTCTTTGTCCAGTATCTTCACGAAATATAATCAAAACTTTCCGCAATTTCGTGGGAGACCGTCTTCTGGCAGCGAGAGAAAAATAGCAGAAAGACACCCTGCTTGATCCTGACGAACTATGTAAACGGTCCGTGTTACATTTAACCCCGCGTTAGGTTGTGCCCCACGCTCCCTACTTTGTTTCACTGAACTCAACAAACAATTGCAATGCATTGTTAAATCTAAAACTAGGTTTTGAAACAGAGCATCTGCTACCACAGCATTTATCAACAAAAGTTCTGGACATGACTGATTCATTATATTCTCTTCACAAATGTATTCATATTATACGTATGACGGAGCTGGATAGATCTCACAGAGCATTTGGTGGAGATCAGACTAGCTTTGCCTTTCTTGTTGTTCAAAGCCTCTTATTCTACCTGAACGAGGCCTAATTCTACGACCCCCTGCTACAGAGCCCTGGGGAACCTCCTGTTGGTGCACTGAGACACAGATCAGCACAGTCAGGGGTGGAGGAGGCTCACAAACACAGTGCTACAAAAGTGTGGATGAAAAATACTTAAGGATTTATAAAAGCCTCTAATATGAGGTCAAGGGGTTAATGTGATGCGTAAATCGCTGTTGGAATTAGCCTACCAGGTTGCTTTAAACATAAATAATCAGACAGTTCTGTAAGAATAAGGGACTGTTCACACAGAATATGTTTTTATATTCTTAAGCGTTTCTTTTCTATAGTTTTTATATGTAATCATGATTTGGGACTAATGTTGTTGTGCTCATGTCTTGTGTCTTTTTCTTCTTTTTGCGCATAACAACGAGTTCTAAAAACACAGAGCTCAGCAGTGAAAAAACAAAGACTGTCTAAAGACTGTGTGAATGGTCCCTATAAGGATGTTTTACAACTTCAAAAAAATGTTCCAACATGCAGGATACAAATGTATATTTTTTGTACGACAATGCTTTGAGCGACTACACCAGCCATAATATTTTTTAGCATCCATTTGTATAATTTTTTTACCAGCAAAAAAGTTGACTTTAGTCATGACAGATGTTTTAGTAGATGGTTTGAATTGTGTAAATCGCTCACTCAGAATGCTTTATTGCATCTCTATGCCCTACCTTTTTAATGTTTTTCTACATAGACATGTGCTAGATGGAAGTCTTTATGTCTGGCTGAGTCAAAGGCTGTGTTCGTATTCGTATTTCCATTTTTGGCATGCTATCAACATGCATAATCGCTTTTCAGCGTGTTTATGAACGGCGTTGACTTAACGTTACATTACTTTATAAATATATGACCTAGCCCAACACTGTCCCTAAACCTACCCGTCACTGGGGTTAATAGCATTTATGAGTCTTCCCCTACCAGCCTAAGAAAAAATATCGCTCCCCAGATCTAGATCTACATTTTGCTTTGTTTCGTCTCGGACATTTAACGGCGTGTACATACATGCGGAATCACTCGGACATTTAACGGCGTAGACATACACGCATTCACGCAGATAGCTCAAAATGCGTATAGATAACACGTCACTTGACTTGAAAGTGGCGTGTATGTTTACGCAAAAGTCAAGATGTCATGTTGCCAGATCTATATTCTTTGGTTTTACTCATTGTGATGAATGATTAAGGGAATTTGGCCTTCAGAAACAAGAAGTCATAGCTAGACAATTTCTTGTTCCTAGTCCTCCTGGTGTGCTAAAAAAGGTAAACATTAATGGGAATATACTTAGAGATATTTCACTCGTAAAAATTTCTAGGGTTACCAATAATTGTGGCCAATGTTTTGGGGAATTTTTATTTTATTTCATAATGTCATAATCCCCCCAAGCATCAATTTTTCTTAACTGTTTAAACAATGTGTTATGTTGCAGTTCCTAATAAAGTTGGCCAGTATTGCAAAATATTTTTACTCACACTTGTTGCTTGACAACAACCAATAGATTTTGAACTGTGACTACATGCTCCAGGAACCACAGACTCTTGACTCTGCAGGTATTTCATCATAAGGGCCGAGATGTGCGTCAGAGTTCATGTGAGACGAGACAGGAAGGGTCTGAAATAATATGAGGGGATTGTTGTGGTTCAGGCACTATCCATCAGCTGTGCTAGTAACTAACTGTGTGTAGGGGGGGTTAAGGTCTACATTTATCTGTCGTCAGCTTTACTCACTGCCTTGGTTGCTGACGTGTGATCACACAGCATGTTGAGTCTGCAGTCTGTGTCTTAAGGTCAACTGTAGCTCCACAGAGAGGTTTTTCAAGACTCTCAGAAGCACTCAGAAGGTCCTTTGTTTGGGTTGTTCTTTGTTTTTGTAATGCAGTTCTCGAGTACAGTCCGGTCTGAGATAGCATATCTGTCCATTATGGCTTTGAATTTGCAGGGGAGTTTTAAACTTTTTGATGACTTAGATCACACATGAGGATGCCTTTATGATAGACCCCCTTCCTAAAATATGACTATTTTCACATATAAAGACACAGTACTGTGAAAATAACTGTAAAAAAAACTATGGCTGTCAATAGAATAAAATAATAGTCTGAATAGTATTTATAGATGGCTGTCAAATTTGAAAGTTTATTTATAATAATAACTATTATTATGTTCTATTATATTATTATTTTATAATATTATTTTATTGATATGAAAATTATACACAAATTAGCCTGTTATTGTTCATCATTTTTATGTTTTTAATTTAAAATCCTACACTCTCAGATAAAACGGTACAAAAGCTGTCACTGGGCTGTACCTTTTCAAAAGATACACTTGCATATTGGTACCTTGATGGTACCTATTAGGACCTGAAATGTACATATTAGCAACTAAAATGTATATTAGGCCCCGTTTACACGAGAACGATTCCGGGTGAAAGCGTGAAAATATTTGATCGGATGTGCCTTTCGTTTACACGGCGACGGCGTTTTGAGGCTTAAAAACGCAAAAAAGTGAAACCACCCTACAGAGTGGAAATCTTAAAACGCTCCACCGCCGCGTTCCCGTGTAAACGGTAGAAACGCAAAAGTCTGCTTTACAGTGACGGTTGTACGCAGGTGCGTGGACTTGGTGTTGTTGTAGTATGCACTCCTAGCCACCTGAAGTGCATACTACATTGAATTTCACACACTTTTGCGTCACCATTTGCACGCGGATTTCCCACACAAAACGCTCGTCTAAACGCAGAGTAAAAAGTGATGGCGCAACGCCACTTTTGCGTTTTCTCTATTAGAATCGTTTCCGTGTAAACATAGCCTTAGCAGCACCTGAAATGTACATATTAGCACCTAAAATGTAGGCCTACATATTAGCACCTGAAATGTACGCATCACCTAAAATGTAGATATTAGCACCTAAAATGGACATATTAGCACCTGAAATGTACATATTAGCACCTAAAATTGACATATTAGCACCTGAAATTTACATATTAGCAACTAAAATGTACATATTAGCACCTGAAATGTACGCATCACCTAAAATGTACATATTAGCACCTAAAATGTACATTTTAGCAGCTAAAATGGTCATATTAGCAACTGAAATGGAAATATTAGCACCTAAAATGGACATATTAACACCTAAAATGGACATATTAGCACCTGAAATGTTCTATAGCACCTGAAATTGTAAATATTAGCACCTGATATGTACATTAGCACCTAAAATGGACAAAAGTTTACCTTTTGAAAAGGTACAGCCCCAGTGACCGCTTTTGTACCTTTTTTCTGAGAGTGTACTGGCTATTTAAAAATGGGGATGTCTCATAAAAACAAAGACAAAAAAAATTCTTAGACAACCAATTTCATATTTTCATAGGCCTATATTAATATATTTAAACATTCTAAATAATCTGACTCATATACTGACTCGGTATAATATTCTTCTCAAGAGTTTTCATAAGACCCGTTGAACATGCAGAAAAAGAAAGCGAGAGAGAGAGAGAGAGAGAGAGAGAGAGAGAGAGAGAGAGGAGCAGATTAGCAGTGTAACCGGAGGCAGAAACAGAAGAGAGGTGTGGAATTTCACCGGATTGAACCGCTTGTTGTTGTCTAATGCGTCCTTGCTTGAGTCACATTACTCATCTCGTGCGTGTGGTGCTGGATATCATGCAGCTTCTTTACCTCACTTGGTTTTAATGCACCATCATTTTTATTACTCACCCCAAGGCCCACCCTGGCACATTCCTCACCTGTCCTCTGACTCACCTGAAGCCCTTCAGAGCTGTGACGCAGATTGCTCCAGCAATCTCCGGATCACCTGACATCAGACCTCGGCTCTCGTCTCCACACCCCAGCCTGCACGCTGTGTTTCTGGGGCTCTGATAATGAAGCTCCCTTTCCGACTCCTCACCTCTCCTCCCACACCCGTCCTCCCTGCTCTGCATGCTGTGAGTTCATGAGCCACCCAGCACATGCAATAAAAGTGCAAGTGTAGAAATTCAGCTGTGTTATTGTTAAGTCAGCTCATTTTGTTATGAATCATAGTGGTTCAGTATGAACCCATGTTATATTGGCTGGTTCATAATTTGTTTGTGTGTCTGAATATGCAAAAGTGTAATCTAAAGTTCACAAAACATTCTGTTTTTGTGTCAAAACATAAAGGATTAGCTACTAGCGTCAGACTAGCGAATCTTCTCTGTCTCCTGCTGGTTTTAGTTGAATTGTTTGTGATTTGTGGCCAGTCACAGCTGCATATCTGTCATGCCGGTTACTGTCCCATTGAGACAGACATGTTTTGGAGGGAGGATTGTGGCGATTTGGGGAATGTAAATTACATGTTGCAAGTTCCCTCACATAAAGTAGCGGAGCTACAGTATATAATGCCGCCTCATTTAGTGTGACTAAAATGATGTGTGTGTCCATCTTTCCATGCACACACTGAAAGATGAAAATATGTACACACAAGTATGCATACCTCCATGACAACAGGCACATTGTGCCTATGAAAAATTGAAGGTGCATTCGGGTGAGTGAGAGTCTTTTGAATAATTCATTAAAAGTTGTCTCTTTCTTGCTCTCGACGTCATTATCCTTTGGCATAGAACTGGGACAGGATGCCACTCATTGCAACTTCCTGTCTGATATCAAAGACCAGCGGGCTTTACAAATAAATCTAAATTTTATTGAATAATTTTGTTAGGTTTAAAATAAATGTCTAAAATTACATGAATGATAAGATGCATGTAATGCAAATTAAATATTTTTCTTTTTTTTAAAAGGCTGTATTTGTTTGATCAAAATAAGCTTATTTCTGCATTAAAATCATCCAATAACAATCAAGTACAATAAATCATTGCCACACTTTACTTTTAATCAATGGTTTGTTTAAGCTTTCCAATTGTCTGAAGCAGTTTCTCTTTAATAATTTATGCCCACAACATAAATAACAAACATGTTGAGACAAGCAAAACTACTTTCCTTTCCAAAGCAATAAAGGGAAGTATTTTGGGCGCACACACAAACAGACTCCGAGATTCAAACAGGAACCAGACAAACAGTCTAGCTCTTATCTACCAAAACACCTGCCTTCAGTTTGGTGCAATTTCAAAGAATGATGCAAAGACAACTAAGAGTGTGTACTGGATCTGTTCTTGGAGAGAGGGAATGTGAAATAAAGTTTATAAGGTACAGACGCCTGGCATTAAATATCCAGAGACAAGAAGAAAAGAGGAATTGAGCCACAGAGTAAAGAGGTAGAAGAAAAAAGCAGAAAAGTAAAATAAAGAGTTTAAAGACAGTTGGTCATAGTTTTTTGTATGTATTTTTTTTCCTGAATATTAATTTCTAATTTTGTATTTAATTTCATTGGATTTTACCTACTTTCCACTGCTTTGGCAATATCTTTAAATAGTTTTGCCATGGCAATAAAGCAGGGTTAAAAAAAATAATTTATTTGGTAGTATATGTACGCTGTATATAAAAAAAATATACAACTGGCATCTGTGGTTGTATATTATTCTGTAAAAAACAGAACAATATGTAAATTTTACTGTTTTAAACGGCAGTATTAAGGTGCATTGCGCAACATTTTATGTTTAAAATTAGCCGTTTTCTAACCCATACATGCTGAAACAATCGCCTGATGGGCTGAATGAGCCCTTCTCTGATCACCTGCGATTACGCCTCTATAATCCTGTACAGTGAAATGTATGAGGGGATTCGGGCTCGGAATCTGAGACTGGGCGTGACGTCATGCGCGGTTCAGCGCTCGCCTGGCTATGTGCCTGCAGGGATAGTGTATCGCCGCCGTCCTCCATATCGGAGGAACAACTCGAGCGAACCGCAGTTTCATCAACTTCCCAAAAGTAGAAGATGGATTCAAAGGGGCTGTTTCTAGTCTCATCTGGTCACTATCATGCGATTTCTGTGATCTGGATACCTTCTGAATCGTGAAAAGACCAGTCGAATGCAGACGGATGTGAATCCGACCAGGTCAAACCATTGAGGGCAGATGTTCGTTCTGGGGCTGTATTCCAGACGAAACTGGGACAAGTGTAAATGCATATACATGGTTGTCTTGAAAACAGGCTATGTGCATGTTGTTTTTTAGCCATCGTATATCACGACGTGCATAAGAATGAGCAGAGTGTATTTATAAGCCAGCGCGCGGCGCAATCTGTGCGCAAATGATAGTGAAGTAAGACGGCATACGATTAACACTCGAGTTACCTTCTACCTCCACTGTCTTCATTAAAAGTAGCCTTAAGAAATTAAATGAACTGATCTCATACCAGGGCTTTTGTCGCTCTCTCTTTATTGCTGTCTTTGCTGATTCTGAAATAGCCGAAGCTGATGCTGTTATAAAATGCAGCTCATTTGTTGCTTTCGATGACGTGCACTTCATGAAATCTGTATAGTAGCGGGAATATGGAATATCAGAATAATATCCGTTTGCAAAACACATTTATGTGGCCAAGTGTAATGGAATCGTTTTGATAAATCGAATATGATCTTGAGAAGCGCATTGTGGCCAGGTGTAAAACAGCCCAAAAGAGCCGGCTTGTAGCTCACATTACAAACCCCAACGCAAGACTCCACGTAAGACAAAAGAAAATAAAGCTTCTGTCTGTAAGTGCCCATAGTCAATAAGACGAGAGTCAACATCGGGAACAAGGGAAGGCTTTCAACAAACGGAGAGATTCGGGCGGTCTGCTCTCAGGGCTCAAGCGTGTTCATGAACGTGTTTCCATAGAGAATACAATCATAAGTGGATACAGTCAGCACATAAAACAGTTCAACATGGAGATCAATGGAAACAAAGCCGAAGTTTTCTACTGACCGTTACCCCTGTTTTCCCCTCACACACACATAGGCCTACATAAGTGTGTAATTTACTTAAATGCCTTTCCTTTAATATATTTTAAATGACTTGCAGATTTATAACTGTATTACCTCATTATGACTGTAACAAAAGATGTGTACCATGCTCCTTTGGTTATGAACAGCTCGTATGAAACGTGCGTGTATTCCGTGTAAATGTCTATCTCTAAGTCTATGGTATTCCATGAGCACGCACGCAGTTTCATTTGTCACCAGAGGGGCGTAGTTCTGCAGAAACTCAGAGACTTGCGTTATGCTCCTTTAAAAAAGCATCACAATTTTTTTTAAATAGTATAACAAAGTTACATGAAAAGTCCCTTTTTTTAGAAAATGCTTTTTTAACAGAGAACATTAATGGGGTCATGAACTGCCTTTTTAAATTTTATTATATTGTTGTCTGAGGTCAATTTATGACGTTCGCTTGGTTTTTGCATTCAAAAACATCAAAATGAATAAGTAATAGGCTATTTTGTACCCTAGTTTTTGAGCCTAGCTGAAAAACGCTGGGTTTTAATGGGCGTTGACACTGAAGTCATGGAAGTAAGCGCCCACTGCTGTGAGTGGATAACAGTTTTGCATATTATAATGAGTTTCAACTCACCCGTCGGTGCACGTGGGGGAAATTGTTTGGAAAACGTCCAATGTTGTAAAATGGCAACCGGAATGATTCGCCCATACATGTTCGACAATCCTCAATGAAGCGAACAGACGAACAATGTTTTACCTCATCAGCTGGAACGCCTTTAAAAATAAAGTTTATCCATGCAGTCCTATTGGAATCCAGAGGAAGTTTATGCAGCGACAGTCTTCGCACAATATTTTGTATTGCTTGGTAGCTCGATACGGTTTGTCATCACAAGGTAGGGATCTAGGCTATGGTATTTGGCTATGCCTGTAATGCCTGAATCGTAGGGCCCTATAATTTCTGCGATCACAGAATAAAAGCACACTCTTTTTACAACTAAAATAACAGTAAAGGGTAAAAAAAATGAATTCCCAAAAATTAAAACGGAAAAAACGGAATTTGCAAAAATTAAAACAGAAAAAACTGAATTTGGGAAAAAATAAAACGGATTTTATAGGGCCCTAGAATCTGTGGGCGGAGCTAAACTGGCCGTGGTGAAGTAGGAGTTGATCTTCTTCTGCGGGGGTGGTGTTTTATCCTCTTTGACGTCATAGTTCCCCACTTTGAAAATCGTTTGCTGAGCCTGGTGTCAATAAAAGCTTTTATTGGACTAACAAGGACGTTTTCAGTTCTTCTGAAACTTGGATATTCAATATGATGACCTCTTACATGTCAAATGCTCAAGGAAAATGTTATTTCTCAGTTCGTCACCCTTTAAATGCACTTCTTTGAACAACTGAACTGCCAGTCTGAAGGTAGGGTGGAAGTGACATCACATGACCTGGTTTACTAGTCAGGGTCCATGCCTAATCAAGCACATCCATCAGCCCCATGAGCCATTGATCTGTTGAGTCTGTTAGTTGAGGAGATGGATGAAGGACCTACTGACACAAATCTATGGCAGCTCATTTCAGATTTTGTCTAACAAATATTTCGATCTTGCCAGTGCAAATCATCAAGATTATTTACAGGCCTTGATTTAGTTGTTTTTTTCTCCTAGTTGTTGCATAAACATTTACTTAATAGACATTGCATGAAAAAAGCTGTTGGTTTATTTCACAAGGACCACCTGTTAGCCTGACATAATAAATAACCATATTATGGACAAGGTTTTTACATGGGGCTATATATTTTAAGGCAAAATTTTACAACTTACTACAGGAATAGCAAAGCATATAGGTCAAAGTCCAGATAAACATGGCCTTCATCCCATTGGCTAACCCTACTTTATCTCATGAGTTTAAACACAGAGCAGACAGACATAAGAATGCTCTACATTTCCTAAAGAACTTTCCCAAGCCAGGATCCACACCTCTCTCCTTCCATACACTGCTTCTCATAAACAATAAAGCCAAAGAAGCTACTTTTACTATAGGGAATTAGGACTCTAATCCAAAAGGGCTGCAATTTAAGTTTTCTAGTCTTTAAAACCAGGCAGCAATATATTGTGATGCTTAGGACTAGCCGTAACTGACATTGATCTGTACAGCTTATCTCCTCAAATTCAGCTGCTGACAGTCTGGTTTCTAAGCAGATGAGTAGTGAGGGTTAAGTGGCTTCAGCTCATTGCAATTGAGGCTGGACAGAGGGAGACTCACCAATACTCAATGCACTTCACATCCAGTTTCATACACACAGACCCATCTGCCCCATGCATCTAATCAGCTTACGACCACATCCCCCTCCCGACCGCCTGTGAGTGAGCCCACGGGTCAGGGCAGTGACACACATTGCGGCTGCTGTGCTTTGTGATTTACATCAACACACACACCACATGCCAACTGTAAATAATAATTCTTATGTAGTGAAATAGAAAAAACACCTATTTAAGTAGCAACATATTAACTTCAATAATGGCGACAACCAAAAAACTACAAATAGGTATGTGGACATTTCAATAAATAGCGGCCGCCATTGTGTTCCAAATCTCTGTGCCGGATTTTCCCGAATCATTTTGAGCGGGTCTCCTAAAATGTGCTGTTTTCATTGACTCGCTGTGGGAATCCTTGATTATTTTTAGCCAATCACATCATTAGGGGTTTTGACTGCACATTTGTTTTCATTTTCTTTCTAGTCAGGCTGCATTTTCCTCCTGAAAGGCGATTTCAAACAATACGGAAGAATTCAACTGTCACGAAATTATTTTTACCCACTTTGGACACTTTCCAGAGGAAGGTAGACATGAAGAACATATGTTTGTGGTGTGCTGTACAAAATTTCGTGGCCATTTAAACTCCCCCACTTTTTTATGACTACCGACACTGAACGTTACCTGTAGAAAAGCTGTCAAAATGCAGCGTCAAAATGTAGGCTACACTCAACTTTTGTGTGGTCTCCTCCACTTTCGTTCCTCCACCAGCGTTAGTATTGTTAACTCTATATTTTTACACAACTGGAAAAAGCATGAATCAACCAAAATCCATCTTTTAAATTAAGGATATATAATTTTACTTGGATCGTTGTTTTCCATTCAATTATTTGTATTTTCAACAACTGCTGGTCAGAAAAATACTATAAAAGATAGGCTAAATCAGTCTTTATGCGTGTTAAAATCAAGTAAAAACCAAAATAACTATATGAAACCCACGTTAGATCCAAATAACTATATGAAACCCATCTCCACAGAAATTGAGAAAGTTATGAGCATTTTTGTGAAAAAACAACTTGTTTTCGGTCACACTAAATTCTATTGTTTTCACCTTAGAAATGAGACAAAAATAGGTGCTGATTACTGAACTATAAAATGTTGTCATTTTCTTCATACTTGACATATTTACTTTTTTCTTTTTATTTTGTAAAGGGGGTACCCAGGTCTTTCCACACATGCTATCCATTTGTCTATTTGTTGAGTTTTAATTTTTTGTCCACATACCTACTACAAAGATGACGAGTTCTTTACACCAACACACACAACATGAGCATAAGTAAAGCCAGTCAATCAACAGACAAAAAATAAGCCTATAAAGCTACAGTGAATACACATCAACATTGATGACAATCAACTACGTTTACATGCAGCCAATTTTCGGGTTATGGCCAGGTTAAGGTCACAATTCGGGTTTCTGAAACATTACGAATAACCCGTTTACATGCGTGAGCAGAGAGTTTCTCCTGTTTACATGGAATTGCAATATCCCGATGTAAATGGCGACGCGCGGTTAGCGTCTAGACGTACGAACAACCTTAAAGGACAAGTTCGGTATTTTACAATTAAAGCCATGTTTTAAGATCGTCCCTGATGAAATAGAATAGTTAAGTTGTTTTTTAGACAAATGCTCCTGTCATTTGAATTTTTGGATTCTCTGTTAGCACCAATGGTAGCATAGGTGCACTCGAACAATCATTCATAAAAACGCATAAAACTTTAGTTTACAAAGACGTGAAACTCACCGAGTGGTCAGGGGTGTTCACTGATATGCTCACACAAAAATCGCTGCAAAAGATGCTTTCCAACAGGTTTTATCGTAGCTTTTGTCCGACTTCATTATCTTCCTGTTTTCGGTTCGAAGTCCACAGTAGTCAATTGTTAAAGTTCAAGCGCGAATCCTTAGTTATCTAGTTACCAATGATCGCGCGCTTGAACTTGAACAACTGTTTTGTAATGTGTTTTAGATACATTCGAAAGTAATTCACATTTTTCATATTTGATTTAAAAAGCCCCTGAAAATATTTACAGCCTCACTTACAGCCTCCAAAAAAACACTGCACACAAACACACCAATCTAATTGCTGTATTGTTTAAACTCACTGTAATATAATAAAAGCAGGGGACTATAATGAACACTAGAAATGCTTACTAGTGCAAAACAGTCAGCCTCATCAAGAAATTCTTAGGAAACAATAACTGAACAACTTTTTCCAGTCATTATCTAGAAGTGAAAAATTCAAATATAGTGCCGGAGGCTCGCAGGTGCAGAAGTGTTTACTGTACTTTGTGTGCGTTTCTGAATGAAGCAGCTGGTGTGTCTGTAAATACTGTATGAGTGTACTCCTCCCTTAGCTTCTCTAGTTCACTCGCACTCAAAACTGTCTACATGAGTTTACTGCAGAGATAAATACACCTCAAACTACCTCACTAGGGAACAGCATTGCCATAAGTCTTATTCGCTCTTCCACCGGTTTCATTTTCCTGCATTAAAATGAGAGGTTCTTCAATAAAAACTAATTGGCCAGCAGAAGATGCTGTTAATCACACCTCTGCCCACTTCATCTTCTTACATGGTCACATCCCCCTCTCTCCCTGGCCGTAATTCTTTGCATGTCTGCTCAAGGTTAGACATAATTCACAGGTGACTGCGGCAACAGGCTGCTTCTGTGACACCGCCTCAGACTCAACCTCAGGGCACAATATTTTACAATATTTAATCAATTTGAAAGCAGAGATATCAGGCCTTGAACAGATCACCCTCGTGTCGTTCCATGTTGCCTCTTTCTTCTTTGGAAGTTCTTTTTATTTGTCCAAACAATGGGATCCAGTGTTGCTTTGGAATGTATATGCCATTTTTATATTCAACACTTCGTCTGGACAGAGTATACATACTCAGAATAACGTCTTCAACTGGTTCTTCATGTAAAGTGGCTTTTAAAAGTGCTGCACCCTGAATTAAAAAGTACTTTCCAGTAGATAATCTAGATTAGGTTTTAAACTACTCAAATCATACAGAAAATAGGAAATCCCAGCTTGTTTTCAAAAACATCATCTCTTTATTGACATCTTCAAAAGACCGGATTTGCATTTTAAACTTCTTGTAAACTTCAGAGAACGAGCAGATTCCACCATGTTACCCTTCAACTTTAATAACTACTGTGCTGAGGGTTTGTACCTTTGTGTGTATTATTTCTGAATGTGCTGCAGAGCAATGTATTTGAATGTATTCAAATGCTTTGTGTTCCCTTTTCATGCATTTATGGCTATATTTAGATTGCACAATTCAATGAAAAAAAAATCTTGATTTTTATGCTTTTAATAAAGCAAAAGCTGTCAACCAAAAGTAAACATTTGTGTAGCCTCATGACTTGTCTATGTGCACATATTCAAATTACATCAAAATAATTTGTAAGGCTTTCCTTTTTTACTTTAAAATGCAAAAACACTTTGATTCCCCTGAGAGTATTGAGCCACACACTCTCAGTTCTGTCAGTTCTCACACTTTACCTGTCTTTCACAACTGCCTATAACATAACCTCTCCGAAACATAGAAACAGGCAGAAGGAACAGTCACAAATAAACAAAACCCACACAAATCATACATAAACATTAAGCTGAATGGAATGTATGTCCATGTTTTGGAATGCATGTTGGAGTGCACATCGTGCAACTGTGCTTTGCCACATAATACAGCTGTAAATCCACATGTGCATGCTGACAAGAGGCTCTCACATGCTTATATTCTGAATGACAAAACTTATATTCGACAATAACAGTCCATCAGCCATGTTTGCAGAGGAGCAGTGCCTCTGTGGAAGCTCTGAATTCTTCACAGTATCATAGTCTTGCCTTCAAAAACATCTACACCAAACATCTGACGCACTTGTGAATTTGACACCTATGGAGCAAAAGTGTGTGAACAGCGAGCAGGGGTTTGTGTGAATCTCAGTTTCTATATGCACGAACTGGTAGGACTATGCAGTGTCTGTTCTAGTTGTGGCTTATTAAACATATCCCTGAGGTCTTACTACAATTGACACCAAATGATGACCTCATAAACACAAGTCTCCTAAATAGCTTCAATCATTATTCAATTCTTGACCAATACAAAGATTTCTAAAACTAGAAAGTACCTGCTTCATTTCCAATACTATAAACAATGGTTCCTAGAGGAATTAGCTTAGGCCACGGGTACCAGAGTACTGCTGTTTAATAAAGACTTTGTACCTGAACAGCACCAGCACAGCAGATCGACTGCTACCTTCTTCATTCATATCCTCATCCATTCAATCACTTTTAGTGCCTTTAACGTTAGTCTTATTGCTTAAAATCAAAATGTATCAAAGTCACAGTGCTGAGAGTCTGTAGTATTCCGCATTTGGATGTATGTAATTCTTGCAGAACATCAGACACTCGAAAAACAACAGGATGTCCATGTAAATTCTATGTAACAAACATCATGAACATTATCCTTTTAGTAAGGCAAATACAAACAGCCTTCAAAAAAGAACGTAATAAATATTAGGTGTGTGATAGACATCAACTGGATGCTATAACAAGTCTCTGTTCCATTTATAATGTCTATGTCTGGTAGTCCTGGGTTGGTAGACAGCCAGAGAGAAACTCCTAGACATTGGAGATGTTTTGTGAGGCATCCCGTGCTTGTCGGATACCGTAGAGCCACTTAATGACGCGTGCATTCCTCTTCGATGACGGAGATGCCGGTAAGGAACCCGCTCACTGGGCTTGATGGGCCCATCGTCATCTTCCTCTTCCCCTTGCAGTCCATCCCCACCATCCCTGCACTCTGAGCTAGACGTACTGACGCTGCGGAGCTTGGAGACTGAAACAATGTCCGAATTGGCCCCGGCGAAACGCTCCACGCCACCCATTCCTTCCACCTCACCTGGGTCCAGCCCACAGTAGTTGAAGAAACGCTCCAGGTCAGCTGTAGCCCGAGAGTCAGCGGTCACTCAAGTCTGACTTGGACCGATGGAGGGAGGGTGCTTCCGGCTTGAACCTGGACGTGACCCTCGAGAGCTGGCTGAAGAAAGGCGGGTGAAAGCGGGGGAAGCCGGGGGTAGAATGCCAGGTCGCAGAAACAACGGGCTGGTGGGTATGAAGGGGGATGGAGGGTGTGCTGCCGAAGGTTGCGGCTGAGCAGGAGGTGTGGAAGGCACCTGTGGCTGGGCTATCTGTGATTGAGCTGCTAGGGTTTGTCTAGGTTTGAGTTGTAGAGGCAATCTTTTAGGTTTTCTGACCTCAGCCTGTGGCCGCACATCCACTCGCCGCACAGTTACAGAGTTGGCCGGTCCGTAACTACCTTGTGGGACCAATCTGGGAGCTCTGGCTGGGACCGGAGGTGGCCTTCGGCTGGGTTCTGCAGGTGAGGATTGATTGTTAAGAGGAGATGAGGTGTGAGAGGAGTTAGGCGTTGAGGCAAGCCGTGTTTTGAAGTTGGAATAGTGCTGAGGTTCTGCAGATTGTCCACTACCAATACTGTGACCCCCAGAAGAGGGAGAGGATCCTGAGGGAGAAGGAGAGGAAGGGGTAGGGGAGGATGCAAGTGGCCCATCGCAGACATTGATTAGATTATTCAGTACTTCCAGGTTGAGTTGTGGTCCTCTGCTTATGCCATGGTCCGGTCTCATTCTCAGCCTCAAGTAGCCGCCGGGTAATCTTCCTCGCTGGTGGAGTGTTTATTCTGCATTGCATCATCATGCTTGGTGATAACAGTGGTTTGCGGATGATTGGGGGTTTTACAGGTTCTTGTCTAGTGAGTGCAACTTGCTGACTCTTCACATACTTGGCCTTGTCCGCTTCCAGGCGCTCAACTGCACTCAGCTTCCGTGTTCCTGTCTCAGGCGCTCTGCCGGAAGTAGTCAGGGCCTTTATTGAGGATACGGAAAGGCATGGCAGAGGTGAAGGGACCCCCAGTAAGACGGCCATCTGTAGGACGGAGGGTCTCCACTGGCATGATGGGTAGCAGTGGGATTAATTTAAGAGGTGAAATGACTAAGGGTCAAAGCTTTCTTTGTGATCAAGAATTTCTTGCAGTCCCAAGAAAGACTTTTGTAGTTACTGGTCTCTTTATTCCTTGTCCTTTGTATTTTAAGCTCTGTTTTCCCACCTTCAATGACCCCTTTAACTTTCTTACCAGTCTGAACACTCCTGCTGCTGTTACTTCACTCTTTTTGTGTGCCGGCCTCTTGCCTCTATTATCAGCTCTCTCCCGAGTCCGGTTCATTGAATAGAGGCCCATGGGATGGGGTCATAAAGGGTTGCATTCCCACATCAGTCCGGCTGAGTGACCCACCAGGACAGGCAGATCCTGAAGTGAGCTCTTCGCAGCTGAAAGGTTAGCAGAATAGTTTTGGTGAAGCACAGTGGCTCAGTCCCTTCCCTTTCAATCTCCAGATGTTTCAGACTTGTAAAACACTCCTTGAAAACCTGAAACTCTTATTCTTGTAATCCTGCACTGTTTTCCTGGAGGAAGGAGAGAGAGGAGATGCTGTCAGACATGGGTAGCCAAAGAGAGGACCTCCTTTCACTCCCTCTGTTCCACACACAACAGATACTGGAGTACTCTAGAGCGAATGGGAGCAGACGTTTGGTTTTAATGCACTGTCTGGCCCCTCCCCATACACTCTTAAAGCCTCCAGATGCTGCATGTGTGAGCAGCCAATCAGGAAAGAGAAAAGTGTTGCAAGCACAAGAGGAGGAGAAAGGAGTAAGCCAGCAGATGATCTCCGATTGGCCGAGGGTTGGAACTCTGACCAATTGCACCCTTCCCCCGCTCACAACAAACACTCCTACAGAATTTTCATTCAAATGTGATTCTTTGAAAAGAAACAAAAAAGAAAAGAGCAGAGCTAAGAACAGCTGCAATCTTTAGCATTCAATTACATCAAACAGTAGTGTTTTATGAAAATATTTAAATGTCCTGCTTTCCATCTTGTTCAGTGTTCGTAAGCGCACAAAGGCACTTTGTGTAGTGTCTTTAGTTACATTATAGGCAGATTATCATGTTTTATATTCTCAGACTAGACAAAAGCCAAGGCTTATTTAACACTCATGAGCATCCACACAGCTTGGCTCAGACAAGCTAGTTCCATATAATGTAGTAAAACCCTCTTACTGTCATCCTATACACAGACAAGAGAGTTGCTCTCAAACGGGCTCTGGCTCAAATTTAGAGCACTTCTCTCACTCTCTGTCTTCAACTTATAATGCTTTCATATTCTCTTGATCCTCAGTGTCAGGGGAGTGAAGGCAATTTTTCCCTTCCACATTCTCCTTTTTGTTACTGCATTAAAGGTTTGGATTACATCATCAGAGCGCTGAAAGGCTTGTTCCTTGCCATTTCTTGCCATCATCAGCATTATAGTCAAATACAGATTTTTAATTAATCCTTTTATAGCATGACTTTGTGTCTGGGCCCTCATCCTCGTTACGCTCCCCCTCCCTTTCTTCCTCTAATAAGATAGAATAGACTTAGTACAATAGAACGATAGACATATTCTCTTACCAAGCAACAGTTCACTTTAAAACCTAAATATAGTCTTGAACTCTAATTACAGAACAGTGTGAAACGCCTTTCAGAGAAAACGTCTAATAACCTTACTGACATTCGCCCAAAAGACTCAATTGCTTAAATGAGCTCATTGGCTTACACAATTATTTCCAACATTAAATAAGTTGACCCCATTTCCTTTTTTAATGTATGTTCCTGCTTCCTGGTGGTATTATTGTGTAACATTTTATCGGTGCATATTCTTAAAAATGTAAAAATGTGTGGCTTTGTAAATTGTCAAAATGTAGTAGCTTGCTCTTCCTTTGAAACAGCTTTCCTTTTCTGCTGCCGTCACTTAGGCTAAACAGGCTAATGGATAATCTCACATAAAGCTATTGTTTAAAATGTATTCTTGCTCTATATTTTCCTTTTTAAAATCCTGTTTTTCTCACATTAAGCAAGTAAAACTGCTTGGTTTCAAGTGGTGATTCAACTTTAATGTTATGATAATTATTAGGGCTGGGTTAAATTTTGATTACTCAATTTTTTTCCTCAAATTCTCATTTTGATGAAACAATATCAATTCTTAAATCCCAAAAATAGATCTTTTAGTTTATGCTGTTTTCAGTTGATGCATGAACTAAACATTATTTGCAGCATGCTAAACATTATTTGACTGTTTACTGCACTTTGGCAATAAGTGAAAAACTAGAAGAATACCAGTGCTGGTCCAACACTTCTGGGGGCCCTGAACTAAATTTTGTGAATGGGCCCCTGTTGAAATGACCCTGCAGGGTGAATAGCTTTGGATACAAGATTAAACAATGTAACTGTTCCAACTAATAATTCCATTCTGTTTTTTTTAATCATTCAGATACAAGACTCAATCTCATAAGTGGCTACAAGAGTGAAACAGCAGAGTGACAGGTAAGTTAAAAGTAGGTTAGCAGTAGCACTGGATTGAGAAATGTGTGTGTGGTGTTGTGGTGTTTCCATTACTATGGAAACAGAACCATTAAACATGCTTGGCATGCTCCTATCAGTTATTGTGTCTTATAAGAGGCTTATAGACAGAGTAATGGAATAAATGTTTTATCCAGGTCAAATTCGGTGGTGCATTTAGATGATGATTCTACACACACACACACACATACACAGCTGTCTCTCAATGGCCAAGCTTTTAATAGAAAGCACAGTTGCTCAGGATCCTGCTATGCTGCTAGGGGTGAGGCAGCTCTAGTGTCCAAAACCCAAAATGGATCATCATTCCTTCCCCTCCACATCTTTGTATTCACCAGTAGTCCTACTCTGGCCTTTACCAGACACCAACATAGAGGAAGAGACTTCACAGACAGGGACCATCGACCACAAGGGATGACGGAAATTTCACCTAATTTCATTTTTTGGCCAGAAAGCTTCATTCTCTCTCTTGCCGTCATCACTGAAGCAAAGTCCGCTCAAATAATGTGCCGACATGAAATTTATATGTAGCAGTATACTTGTTTCTGTTTGCAAAGCTCATTTAAATTATACATATACTATACATATATATATATATATATATATATATATATATATATATATATATATAAATATATTTATTAATTTAAATGAGCTTTGCAAATGAGCTTTGCAATGTATTTATTTTTTATTACAATTTTTTACTTTTTTTTGGTTTTGGCCCAGAATTTCCGTGCATCCCTAGGCCACAAGCATGTGGATAACAAATATTGGATAAACAATGAGAGCTAGCAGAAATTCTAGGCTTTGTTAAATCAGATACCAGTATTTTCATTGTATGGCTGTCTGATAATTTGGCGATATTAAAAGGTAATTTGCTATTTTTTTAAACAAATACACTAAAAGTCTACATATGAATTCAGGCATCATATTATAAGAACTTTTATGAAAAATTTGCTAAAGATAATATTTAGCAGTGTTATTAAATCAAGAGTGCTGGGCCAATAATATGGATACTGGTACCGATATTGTACATAATGACTTAACCTGATCTTTGAATGAGTAAAAAAATACAGTTCCCCTGTGCAGACTGTAAGCAGAACTTGGTTCCCAAATTTGGGTTGCAACCTGACAGCTGAGACCACTGTTTACAGCAATGATATACCCGGTCCATGCACATTCATCTTACAGCACACGGTGATCCCAAAAAAACATTAAAGTGTTTACTTCTGTAAAATAATATCCCGTAACAGAAGCAAACACGCAGTGGAATGTGAGGGCCACAGCAGCGAGGGTGGCACGAACAGCCCACAGCTTTGGGCACAAGCGTGGTGTGAACTGATTGAGATAACAGAAGCATTTCAGCACTGAGCCAACTGGACCTGAAACACTGAGGACGTGGGGAGAGCCAGGAATACACACACTTAGAGCCACACACACCCACAGCAGACTGCCACAACCACAGAAACGCACAGGCATCTCCAAAGCAAACCTTTCTGAGCACAAAATAAAGATCTTGGTCTTGATTTCTAAGGGCTGATGTAATGTTCCCCACAGTGTTTAGTGGTGTACTGGACTGTTGGTTGGGCTGCGAAAACGTGAATGGAAAATGTTTGCTAACGGCTTGAGCATCTAACAGTGATGTTTTTGTGGGTGTTTTTAAATCTCGAATGGATGTATGATTTCCAATGTTCATTTTATTAGAGTTTAATGACTTAAATGACAGTACACTGACTACATGGAGGAAAATGTGATGCAAATAAGCTATTCCTAAAAACCATTGGAGCGGCGGTATACAGCTGTAGGGACAACGTACAAAATGACCTCACTAATTTCGGCTGAAAGAAACTCCGCAATGTAATTAGAGGGGAATTCTGCGTGACTGAAAGGGATCTGCTACTTAAGGATATCTATCAATTACTGCTGCAGGCCCTATATGAGAGATACACGTGAGAAGGGGGAATAAAAATAGGGAGGAATAGAAAATGAAAGAGTGAGGGAGAGAAAACAGATAAAGAGTGGGATAGTTGATAAATAGTTATATTTTAAAGGAGAAGTCTTTAATATTAAAAAGGCGTAATACAGAGAAGACCAAAAGAAATTAAGTTTTCTAAAGATAACTTGAGTGGTGCATGCCAAAGAATATCTCAACATCCCAATGTCAAGGTGCTATGGTGTTCAAACATTTATTCAGTCCATTGCGGATGCTAGGGTGTTCTGGGGGTAGCTTACTGACTCAAATCAAAAAACCCAAATCTCTGATTCACGTTTATCATCTTCCAGGTAGCAAAAATAGGACAAATTTAGCTAGAAACATGACATCACCGTTTTTTACACAACAAACTCCACAATTTGAGGCATCATGATCATAGCACGTGTTATGTAACTTGGGTTTTGAACTTTTCAAAAGCAAAATTTGAAAATCTATTTTTAAATGGATAGTTCACTTTGAAATTAATTTTTGGTATGTTTTATTTCACCTCAAGGGCATCCAAGATGTAGGTCTTTGTTTCCGCAGTATTTTCAATTTTTATATTTTTAGGTTAAACCGTTCTTGTCTGTCAGTCATATAATGGAGGTCTACGGGGTTCACCTCAAAGAGCATGCACAGAGAAGTTCAAATTAAACATGATTCAATGACTCAAATGAAGAACACATTGATGGCCTAAGACACGAAACGAGCGGTTTGTGTGAGAAAACGAACAGTTTTTATATAGATTTTACCTCTTGTAATCACAGCAACGTCCAAGTAATCTGAGGGCAAAAGAGGTAAAATCGATATAAATACTGTTCGGTTTCTCACACAAAACGCTTGTTTCATGTCTTATGCCATCAATGTGTACTTACATTTACGAGTCATTGAATCATGTTTAATTTGGACTTCTCTGTGCATGATCTTTGAGGTGGACCCCATAGACCTCCATTCTATGACTGATAGACATGAAAATATCAAAATTGAAAATACTGCTGAAACAAAGACACCTACATCTTGGATGCACTTGAGGTAAGCTAAAACATATAAAAAAATAATTTAAAAGTGAACTATCCATTTAATGAAGGGACTCAAAATATATTGCTTATATCAAATTCAGATTAATTCATTAATTTTCACACTTTTGTCACTGGGTAGATCATAGTGACCAAATTTCAGTCGTAACCCAAAAATAAATGTACAGTTATTGTGCTTTTCTATGGAACGAAAGAATAGAAATGTAGAAGCTGACAGCTCTAAACAGATAAAAAACAACATTTCCTGCTCCTAGCAGCCCGAAGGGATTCACTCTGAGTCACCTGTTACAGTTACGTTACCGTTTCTCACAGGCTGAACACTACATGCTCTTCATCATTGATTTAACGTGTCAATATTCCGGGAATTTCCTGTGAATCTTCTCAGATATTGAGCAAGGATTGGGTGCAAAAGATCTGACGTCACTGAGTAATGACGTAATTCATGAATCCCTCCAAACTGGTAACATGAGCCATCCTGCTGACATGAGAGGAAGTTGGAAAAGAGAAGGAATGTGTAAATCCAACTCGGGCAGAGACCATCACAACCGTGTGTTTAAAGAGTCACGGTGAGGCAAATATCACCTCAGCAGATAAGGAGAGTCAGATAAGATGACTTTTGGATGAGCAAGTAGTTATATATTCATTGTGTGACAGTTCTCAATTAATTAATTGAGAACGGCTTGTTTCAGCAGTAACGGCTTTGTTTGGATGTGGCCGACAGATGAACCTCATTTGTGGGACTGTTCACTTAAAGATTTGACCTCTTGCACTACACTGTAGGTGTTAGGTGTAAGTACAAGCTACACTAGCATTATTCCCAAGGGTTTTCCAAGACGATTTTACTGCACTGACAGAGTCACACCTCTCACTTAACTCACCTCAGCGACCGTGATAAATATGCCCAGAGGATTCAAGCCTTTAGCCTGATAACCTTTCACACTGCCTCCATCCATAGCCACCTCAAAGCTCTATCGGCGAGGGAACAGCTGGTTATAAAGAGTTTTAAACAGCCTTCTCTTCTCAATGTGTGGCAAAGCACAGCACAGCTGTTTCCCCTCCGTCCACAGCAGGCCAGGATGACCTCTCAACACAACATCATTAGACAGAGCCTGGTATTGTACTAAACATCCCACAGCTAGACCAGAATACTAACATTGAATGTCTGAATGAGCCCTTAGGATAATATCATCATCCTCATCCATCTTCCATTTATTATAACAGCCAATATGTGGATCCCTTAAGAGATGTAAATACAGTGGCCCTTAGTGGCATTTCTAACACTCACAGTTTACTAAATGGGGGCATAACAGACTTCTGTTGTTTTAAAATAATGATTATAGCATTTTTACATTTATAATCAAAATGCACATGTAAATAATATATAGGGATGTGCCTGTGCCTAACAATTATTTTGGTTATCAATTAATCTGTCAAGTATTCTTTGGTTAATCAGATTACAAAAACATGCTTTTCCAGTGTCCAACAATTGTGCAAATTAAAGGTTGACAACAAATATAGTGAACGTATGTATGTAGGCTGTTATTCATTGTGACTTTTTTTTAAACCTTGTTATTAAAAAAACAACAAAAGTTTGTCAGCAGATCTCAAGCAAAAAATCATTTAAAAAAACTGTATTAAAAGTTATATTAAAAGAAAAACACAGCACATTATTTTATTTATTAATGGTTGCAGCCTTAATGTTATTTCATTTATGAATGATTTTATTTATAATGATGAATAATTCTATTTCTTAATCAAATGTTTGCTTTATCTTATATCTTTATATATATTTTGTACTGTATAATATCTTTTCTGTGATATTTATATCATTTTGGGATGTAGATTTTATGCCAAAAAGGGTATTAATAATACAAAAAGAAAGAGACAAATCCTGAAATCCAGTATGGATAATCTTAAAACAGATGAACATAAGGTTAGTAAAGGGATAGTTATTCTAAAATTCATAATTTGCTCGCCCTCATGTTGTTCCGAACCTAACTTGAGTTTCTGTTGAACAAAACAAAACAAAAAAAAAGATATTTTTAAGAATGTTGACGGCCCCCATTGACTTATTGTATTTTCTTTCCTAAGGAAGTCAGTGGCTACAGTCAACAGTTTCATTACCAACATCCTTTAAAATATCTTCTTTTGTGTTCAACGAAAAGAAAGAAATTCATACAAGTTTGAAACAACTTGAGTAAATGATGGCAAAATTTAAAATTTTGGGAGAACTATCCCTTTAAGTTAAAATTAGGGCTGTCAAACGATTAATTGCATCCTAAAATAAAAGTTTGTGTTTACATAATATATGTGGGTGCACTGTGTATAATTATTTATATATATATATATATATATATATATATATATATATATATATATATATGAAGAGTTCAGATGCAAAAGCCTCTAAGTGCCATTTGAAATTTTCTTCTAAAATTAGTTCAGTAATTTCACTTAAATGGCAATGAAGATGACCTATTAATTGTAATTTAAGTGAAATTACTGAACTTAAATATTCAAGCTTGATAAAAATGGTCATTTTAGAAGAAAATTTCAAATGGCATTTAGAGGCTTTTGCATGTGAACTCTTCATATATATATATATATATATATATATATATATATATATATATATATATATATATATATATATATATATATACTATACATATCATACATATATACATACATATATATACACACATATATATACACATACAAGCATGTATATTTAAGAAAAAAAATATTTAAATTTATATATAATACAAATTATATATAAATCTATATACAAGCATGTGTGTATTTATAGATATAAAATACTTATACATAGTGCACCCACATATATTATGTAAACACAAACTTTTATTTTGGATGCGTTTAATCGTGATTAATCGTTTGACAGCCCTAGTTAAAATTATTAATTGGCTTGCCCCAAATACCAATTCCTCATTAGTAGAAAAACTTACAAAAGTAGGATAACATAATAATGGTTAAGTGGCACAGAGGCGTATTAGAAAGGAAACAAGCAGAGAATGTGATCAGTCTATTCCTCCATCTCTCATGTTGACTATAATAAGATAATCAAATGAGAGCATAAAGTCCATCTGTCCGTCACGTTACTATAGATTCTCCACATTTCCCTTCGTCCATCACTTTAAAACTTCAAATCAAAGAAAACCAGATTAGATCAAATCAGATCCCTGGAGTTTTCAAATCAGGGTTAAACGCAGGCAGCACAGACGTATCTGACCCCAGAGGCCTGGGTGATCTGTCACTTACACGATTATTAGTGATTTACCGTTTCCCCGATGAAGCTCTGCAGTACCAGCTGCACATTTAAGGAAGGACACTGTGGCATCAGAGGACACTTTAAACTCTTATTCCAGGACTGTTCAATTGCCTTGGCAACATCCTCACAGCACTGTCAGGGGTCAAAAGAGAGATGCAACTTGCTGTCATACCGACAAGCGAAATGGCCTGATCATCGCCTAATTACAACCATGGCAACCTTGTCCATGTCAGACTGATCTCAGGAATCCATGACCCCCAGGTCATTTAAATGGACCCTGACCCTGTGGCCCACCTCAGGCCTGACAAAGTAATGCAGAGATATGTCACTCACTAAACATACACACTCACATCTGCACAGAATTACAGCCTAGGTGCCTGCTAACAGAGAAACAGACACACAAAAGCATACGTGTGGACACAGTGTGTGTAATCACAAAGATGAGATGATTTAAGCCTCAGCCCAGAGTGTTGTTTTTACCTTCTTCCACCGCAGCTACCAATTCCGCTTTCCCACAGTCATTCACACACACACACACACACACACACACACACACTAGTAACTACGTTTACAAAAACTAGAGCACAACACAAACACAGCCCCTAAACATACACAAGCAGAGATCACCTATTAACCCAGTTTGACCAAAAACCAAGCCAGGAATGTTAATGGATTTCAGAGAAGGAGATAGATAGAGATCTTTTTCTCTATGCAGACAATATGCCACAGAAATACCTCAAAATTTTAATTTTACACACACTCAGTTCCTCATTTCACAGTCACTATTGTTTTGACACCATCCATCTTAGGGATCCACAATATATCACATTACGTGTTTTTGTTTTTAGCATGCTCCCTTCCTCTATTTTTACATTTTGACAGATTTTGCTGTCATATAAACCTCACTTAAAGTTAATGTACAATTGTTTGTCTACTTGCAGCATTTAAAACAAATCATTTTTAGTGTTTTTAAGTAGTTAGTCTAAGTAGTTTAGACTTTTAATATCTGCAATTCAATGGTTATTGACCATAACATGAAAATATTTAACGCGTTCTCATCCTTTAGTGTCATATAGAACGTTATATGACAAAACGGCGTTATACTACGACGCATGGTACCCTTTATCGTTTATATAACACGCGCTGTGATGGTTAGGTTTCAGGTGTAGGGTAGGGTAGTTCATATTACGCTAAAGGATTTATGACGCCTTGAGTTCAGCGTGTTATATAAACGATAAAGGGTACCATGTGCGTAGTATAGCGCCGTTTTGTCATAAAGCGCTTTATGTGACGCTAAAAGGATGAGAACGGGCTCAAATATTTGTATTGATAATAATGTAAAAACATTTGAGTAATAATCTTATGATTATTAATTTGTTAATAATCTGTATTATAATCTACATTAATAATCTACACTAATTTGTATTATTTTAAATGCATTTAATGTTTTATTTTAGTAAAAAAATTGTATAAAGTATAAATAAATAAATAGTTAAACTTGTGTGTTATGTGTGTGTATATATATATATAAAACTTATATATATATATATATATATATATATATATATATATATATATATATAAAACTTATATATCAAATATATTAAACAACTAAAATAATTATCAGCTTTATAAATAAATATTACCCTTCAGAATTTAAATTTTGGTGTATTCCTAACAATGTCACAAAACAACATTTAGCACCCACAAAAAACAACTGAGCTCAAAGCGACAATCATTGTTTTAAATAATATAATAAAAGCCCTAATGAGATGGTAAAATTACCTGGTTTATGAGTTTATGTATTTTATTAGCCTAAAACCTGAACTCAATCACCCATATACTTTTCTTACAAGACGATTCTTACAGATCCCATATAAACAATCATTACGCACTAGGTAATCATTCCAGTCCCAGCACGCTCAAATTAGACTCATTAGAGACTCACATCCTTCATAAACAATGATGAAATGAGAGGACAAGTCTTATACATGAGTTTCACTGTTATTGCCAATACAATTGATGATAATAAAATCTTACGAAGACAGAGATTAAAAAATAACTAATAAAAACCAGAGTTCAACAGATATCTCACTCACAGTCAACACAAACTAACTTGAGAAAGAATTTGACAAGTCCACTAGTAAATAGATTACTGTACCATCTCTGTTACGAGTCGCTTAACTTACCAGGACAAGTGTTTTCCGACAGCAGGACGAAGCTGCAGACCCTTTTGAAGAACGGAGATCAACAGAATCAACAGCGCTCCAGTGAATGTGTGTGTGAGACTGTGTGTGTGAGCGCGACTGAGATGGCAACTCAAATACTTCTCCTCCTCCCTGTTTCCTAGATAGCTCCTCCCAGCCAACTCTTTAAGACAGAGCAGGGCTGGAGAAATACAAGCAGGAAGCACGACACTTCCCTACGGACACATGACCAAATGAATTCATTCATGCACCACAGATCATGCTTCCACCATATTTCCACCACAAATCCTTTGCCTATTCTTGGTCTCAACTCGAGTGGTTTCCCATTGGAGCTTTTGCTTCCAGGATATTTGTGGCAGTCATTTCCCAAAACACTTCTTAATAATCTTTTCCCACAATCCACCTAGACTACGAGAGGAAGTGATATAAGAGTGTCTGTCGGCTTCATCAAAGTTCCAGAGTGGTCCAGAAAAAAGAACGACGAGCAGTGGTGGCCATAAGGATATCCCATCATTAGGTTGGACAATTTCAGGAAGGTCTCAAAGGAATTACCTGAGAAAGACTGGAGAGAATCATCTACGTCTGTTTCTGTTTCTGGAAGCAGACTGCTGAGAAGAATTTGTGTTTCTCAGATCTCAGAATATTAGTCTGGGTTGAGCATTGCCCTCAAAAACAAGTTCATCCCGTAAAAGCAGGGAGTGGACTGTATCCAACTTGGAAGAGCAGAAAAAATGAAAGTTGTGAAACTTGAAAGTTGTCCATTTTTTAAGTATGATTAACCAGATTATTTAAGGAGTGGTTGAATGAAGTTCGATTTGGCAGACCACCATTTTGTGAAGGTGAATGTTCTCCTGAAAACAGATAACATCTGTCATCCAGATGCACAACAAATAAACAAGTCTGACCATAATAGCTCCTCTTCTCTGGGTCTATTCATTCAGTCATGTACAGGTGTGGATTCTTATCCCATTCCTCTCCCTTTGAAACCAACACTCATGCCATGGGGGCATACCTGAGTCCCAACGTAAACACAATACCCACAGAATGTGTGCCTGTGGCTATGGTAACAGATCTCTATGGGAATGGCTGGTGCTCTGTCTGTTTTGAGGGAAGCGAATCAAGTAGATGCTACCAAAAGTCTGAAATATAGGGGTGCTAATGAAAGAATGATGGTAAATTGTTCTGCGTAATTTAATAGATAAAATCAGACGGTGTGTGAAAAACGTCTATCTGAAGCGTATCTGCACATTGAGTCGCATGTCACATTTGCGACACAGATGTGCACCCCTGGCTTGTGAAAATATAGCAGGGTAAACTCAAGGTGTTGCAACATTTAACTGTCTATAAACAACATTCACTGAAAACAGTGATAGTAGGGCTGTAGCGATACCCTCATGTCACGATTCGATACATATCACGATACGATATTATTGTGATACTCCAAGACATATGATAAAAGGTTATGAAAAAATGTACTGTTGATTAAAATGCTAACTTTGATATTACATTGTGGGTTTAAATGAATAGGTTTGGACTTGGTGCTTGTAACCCAAGGACAATGGTGACACCAAAAAAAAATATTCATGATTCTGAAGCTGAAAATACAGAATTATTTTAGACGAATATGCTTGTACTCCATCACTGACTAGATATATTTAAAATAATGTCGGACACTTTTTACTGGTAACGCCAGACATTTGGCATTATCAGGATCCACAAATATCCCCCATTGCATTATACATTTTAATCAACATTATGTATAGTAGTTTAATGTAGTACTGACACTAAAACTCTGAAAAAAAAAAAAAATTTCTTGCCCAGTATTTTTTATTTTGGGGGAACTATCCATGATACATTTTGTCACTATCGACGATATTGTTGCATTTTTTATTGCGATATATTGTGGCACGATATATTGAGACACCCCTCAGTGATAGTGTGATAAAGATGATGAGCAACAAGGATTTTTGTTGCAACACATGCCCTGAATATAATAATTAAATAATTTATAATATATTTTAATTGAAATGCAGTATATATATCTTATAATAAGCTAGCTGAAAACGCCAGATGCTCTGCTGAAGGCGCCGAGCTTTGGGCGCTTGAGAGCGTTTTCGGCAGTGCAGCGTTTTTTCTATTGAGACGTTTCTTTGCTATGATACAGAATATCCGCAGCACAGTTTACTTGTAACTGATTTCGCAGATAATTTGTTTCATACTAAAAAAAATTATTTTCATCCATTTTGTTTGGTTAGCTCTGCTGGTTGATGTCGTTGCACAGAAAGAATGTTGTGACAGTTCGTCAGTGTGGTTTAGTCCCGCCCCTCCTCCGCTGTGATTGGACGGCTGGGTAAAAAGTGACAGTGACGAGCGCTGCTTTTTATCCAAAGTTGAACATTTTTCAACTCCCGGCGACCAGTAAAACGCTAGGCGCTCGGCGCTTGCAGCGTGAAAAAACGCTCAGCGCCTCGTTACGCTCATGGCGTTTAAAAAACGCAGCGCTCCCATTGAAAACAATTGAAAACGTATGTCAGGTGCGTGGAAAAACGCTTTAATGGACACACGGCCTAAGGCTGTTGTAATTTTACGTCACATTATATCTGAGCATTTCAATTCACAAATATTTTCATTACATTAGCCATCTGGAAAGAAGAAATTGATCAGCAGGATTGATATTCAAAATGGTAAGTAAGTGCTCCTGCTGTTTTGTTTACAGTTTGTTTATCTGATTCTGCAGTCCTAATTTCAGTCTCTGTCATCATCAATGCAAAATAGACAAAATTAAAATAAATTGAGTCCAACACTTTTGAATTGTTGACATAGGTTACACTAGTTAATCATGTTATGTAATTATTGTTTGAATGCAGCACTTTCACCAACAAGAGTAAATGACCATTGAGTTCTTCTTATGTCTGCAGATTTCTTTTTCTACTTCTATATATATCTCCAAACTCCATGCAGATATGAAGACCTCTGATCTTTCACCTTTACGTCGTAACTTCATCCTCTGCCCAAGTTCCTGAAGTGTTTACATTAATGCTGCTTATGCTGCAGGATCAACGCTAATGTTTAAGAGCCTGGCTGCCCTGTGTGCCACATTGGTAATGCTGTCAGCACTGATCTGTTTGGGTGCTCGTCTGAGCTGCTGAAGAATGCCAGCGTCTTTAAAAGAGAGGATTATGAAGCAGTGCAGGATAACGACTCCTACCCATCTTTCATTCTGAAGATCACAAACCACGCTGTAGGCTCGGAGTGACACACACACACACACCTCAAAGGGTCAAATACGAACATCTCCTTTTACAACTCATATTGCACACAGACATGTCCAAACAGGCTTTCACACCACTAAATCGTCACAAATACGTGTACACACCCCTCTGTGAAGTGTGAACACGCACATTATGTGCACATAATGCTTGGTCAATCAAACAGTGATGAAAATGAGTGAGGTGAAGTCACCTACCATAATAAACTGTTTACATATTTAGCTCTATTTGAATACAGCGGTTCAAATTTGCATGTGGGTTACATTCTTTATCGAAGGCTAGAATAGAGACAGAAACCAGTCCATTTCCCTCTAAATTCAAAAGTGGGATTAAAAGCTGGTCCTGAAGGAATCTGAGCCATTTTTTTGCAGAAATATGGAAAGTGTATTCTGCTGAATTCTGTGTAGGCCTGGTTATAAGTGGGCGACATTGAATGGATTGTCTGAAATAGCACCTGCTTCACTCACTGAAAAAAGGTTAAACTGTTTGTTATAGACGCCAACCAAAGCTCGAATTGAATCAAGTCTTATGGAGGGTCCACATCATAAATTTCCCATAAAAAAATGCTTTTGGGCAGGGGGGTGATGACTGGAGTAATGATGGTGAAAATTCAGCTTTAATCACAGAAATAAATTATATTTTATTGTATAGCTTGTTTTCATATGACGTCACGCCACTGCGTTGCCATGGCGCGAAATGCAAATGGAGGGTAGGAAGTGATTTGCTGTATTTAGAAAGCACTATAACAAACTCAAACTGCCTATGTTTTGCGTAATTTATCGTTACTTAAATCGATTAAACCACAAGGAGTTTTTATCGTGTACCAAAAGTTGTTGTTCATAAGGGGGGAAATGCTAGAAATTGACAGAAAAACTCCAGAAAAACGGCTTGCAAACCTACGTCTGCGGTCGGGAGGGGCCGAATGGGAAAATGCCTGTGTGTGTAGTGATCACTTTGTCAAAGGTGAGTAAATACAACTTAAGTGGCTATGTTTGTGTAACGAATAATGTTTCCGAACTTTGTAAAGTCAAAGTATGTCTGCAAGACGAGGTAGTTGCTGATATCTACCGCTTCAATGGCTGGAAGCTATTATTATTTTAAATTGTAAATAATCATTTCAAATGTACCGTATCCATAGCATGCATTTAATCAGATTTGTCATTATTATTTTAATTAAAATAATAAAATGGATCCCCCAAGCCCCAACCCCTCAATTCGAGCACTGACGCCGACCAAGTCAATTACTATAGATTTGAAGAGCTTATACAAACACAAGAGCACCTGAGCCCAGCCTATCAATGCATAGAGAAAGGGGGATCAGGGGTTAGGGAACTCTCAGTCCCAGTGCCACACAGGGGTGGAGATCCACTCTCTCATGAGCTGGAGGGGAACACAGCACTCTGGGAAAGGCGGAGGGCTGGCTGGACTAGCGCTGTTTATCTTGGGAGGGCAGTTTTCTAGGGAGAGGCTGGAAAGAGCCAACTCACATTCCTCAGAGAAAAAAAAGAAGATTAAGAAGAGTGTGTGAGGAAAAGGGAAAAGCTTGGTCACGTTCTGAAGTCCAAACTTGAGGAAGCTGTATTTAGTAAATGCATGTGGGCGATTGATGTGGCAAACTTCTTATAGGTCAAACGCATCATCCAGAGATAAAAATAACAGACTTTTTTTAACTGTTTGTATGGTTGATCATATTTGTTGAGAATGCCAGAATTTTATATTTCTGTAATTTCAATGCTCAGTCTGTCAAAACTGATTTGCAGTTTCAAGCACTTCTAGACACTATTCTGGTTTACACTAGAGCTTAATATATAAAAATATAGGCTACAAATATTTGTTGATTATCAACCCTTTCTAAAGTCCATAATAAACTTATCAGGGGTTGGGGCCAAAAAGATTCTGAGAGAAAAGCATCAGCTTCTTATGGCCAGACAATAAGTTTTAAACCTAGTCAGTTGTTTCAAAAAGCATTTTTTTCTTATTGAGAGAGATTAAGAGTTTAGAATTAAACTGGTAATTTCATCTTTATATTTAACAGTATTAAACAAAAACCTCTTGTGTAATTGTGAATGCCAAAAAAATTATATACTTTCAAATAAAACATTATGTGTTTCAAAAGGAACAGTGTCACAGTTAACATCATATTCTGCTATGGCTATCGCATGTTCATGCTGTTAACAACACATCAACAATTAAGAAACTGAGTGACACCTATCAACATATTCACTAATTGAAACACTTTTCCAAAAGAAATCACCATGATACAATTCTGTCAGGACCACTAGTGGTCTCGTCAAATACGATTTACAATTAGCACAGTTTGGATTGGCGCTATGGCATCCATGCAGCGCAGCTAAGAGCAGGAGAGCAGCAATAACCCCCCTTACAGTAAACAGAACAGAACCAACATGAATGGATTGCCGATATCATCCATCCATAATACAACATGATTAGAGAATTTTATGAGAAACACGATAGCTGCTGATAA
>JAQIUQ010002657.1:0-17500 GCA_030378365.1 Hybognathus amarus | reverse complement strand
CAGAAATCCAGTCCAGGATGCTGCTATTCAATTATCAATGACAGTTTCTCTCTCTCATACACACACATTTTCATTCTCATAAACAAATACTATTTTTCCCTTTCCCTGTCTGTCTGCTATTTATATCACCCTGACTCACTCCCATTGGATGATGGACCCATGGGAAAGAGCCCATACTGTTGGCCATGGGAAAGGTTCTCTTATCTCTTACCTTTCATTATACAACTGGTTAAAACAGAGAGAGAGAGTGGCATGAAACAGGAAAGATAAGGCCATCAGCTTTGGATAACAAAAAAACACTGGAGAGAAATAATGAGAATGCACCAGATGACAGCAGCGACTCGGTGTGTGAGATGTTTGATGATAAAACGTGCCATATACTGGACCACAACCACATGTGTTATAGTTTCAGAGATTTTAAAAGATTGAAAAGTGCCTGTGGTATACAAGAGACATTTGAGATACGAAAAATGTTTTGACTAAGTTTAAGGTCACAGTCTAGTGACTTTCCATAAAGCTTACAAGAAAGAGCAGTGCATTGTCTTGCAGTTTTTTACACTTTGCTAATATTTTCAGAACCTTGATGTCATTTTTCAAAACTCTAGACACAAAACGGTCAAAAAAACGGTCATGTTCAAAACATTGCATTGTGCATTCACATCTTTAAAGAAATCTTGCACTTGCACAATCATTGGTTCAAAGAACAAATTTACTGTGAAATACCATTGAAACATAACTATAGATCACCCACACACAAGCAACCGATAGTTTCACTGGTCATTGTTCGTACAATCATTAAATATTGTAGAACAAAATAGGTGATACAAGTTTCATTATGGTACTACATGTACAGTAAATATACATCTCTGTAAAAGTTCTGCAGTAATAGAGAGAATACACACATAGTGGAATCATTGAACAAAGTGTGTGATATATTGATGCAAAACACTACAGTACAATCACAACAGAGGTTTATTGGAATCAAAGCAAAAATATATAATATTATGCTACATCCATGGATATTGTAGTCGAATTGGTTCATGCTCCACGCTAATTGGTGACAATGAATCTCTTATCTTGAAACTTTCATGATTTACTGTAAACATGGAAGATTGTGTCTGTTTCCATTCAACTATGCATCACAGTATATATTTTTGCTTTGATTCCAATAAACCTCTGTTGTGATTGTACTGTAGTGTTTTGCATCAATATATCACACCTTTGTTCAATGATTCCACTATGTGTGTATTCTCTCTACTACTACAGTACTTTTACAGAGATGTATATTTACTGTACATGTAGTACCATAATGAAACTTGTATCACCTATTTTGTTCTACAATATTTAATGATTGTACGAACAATGACCAGTGAAACTATCGGTTGCTTGTGTGTGAGTGATCTATAGTTATGTTTCAATGGTATTTCACAGTAAATTTGTTTTTTGAACCAATGATTGTGCAAGTGCAAGATTTCTTTAAAGATGTGAATGCACAATGCAATGTTTTGAACATTAGACAGCCTGTGTTAAAAGTGATAACCGTTTTGAGTTTTGTGTCTAGAGTTTTGAAAATAACGTAAAGGTAAAAGACTGTAAGAGTAATGCAACAGTTACTTATCATTTTGAGCAGTTGTAGATAGTTAGATCATTGTAAGGAAATGAATAGACACTCATTTGATATGTAATGTGTAAATTGCCTTTTGAAAATAGTAGTACTTTGATGTTAAGTTGTGTCATATTGAGGGAACAAATGGTCTAAGTTTAATTGTATCCAAGCAATTGAGAAAGGGTTAAGAGTTTTGAAAAATTGACATTTTGATCGTTGGTTTGCGAGTTTAGTGTATTAAGTGTTGTGAAAAATGACATCAAGGTTCTGAGTAACAAAGTGATTGTAAAAAACTATCAGTCCACAAACACATTCACTATCAGTATATTTGAAGGAGCCCGATCTCATGAAAGTTCGTACTTATAGCACGAATGTCATTTCTCGTGCCATTTGTACGCCAAAAACAGCGTTTCTCGCGTGCATATGATACGCGCTTTTGGCATGTAATATGCACAAACTCCCACGCCCCCCTCAACCTACCTCAGGGTTTTTTAGTGCGTAGCATATACACTCAAAAACCATTTTTGGCGTATAAATGCCACGAGAAATGACATTCATGGTCATGAGATACACATTTTCATGAGACTGTGTTGATTTGAAGCAGTAGTTCACAAAATGAACATGCATTATTTAATCATATGTCTTTCAAAACTCTTGTCTTTTTTCTTTCCATGAAATACTATGGAAATTGCATGTGTGTGTGAGTGCGTCCACCCATCAGAGACCATGGCAGAGGGGATCAGCAGATGCCAGGCAGCAGAGACTCAAACTGAATTAAACAGGTTTGGTTACCCCACCCCCTAATATGCACAAAAATATTCACTCTCACACACATGCACCATCTACTCTCTGTCAGCCTTTATCAGGAAATAGAGACAAAGTAAACAATAGTTCTTTCAAAGTCAAGGCTGTTCATGCTCATTAGTACTGGGTGTACTTCTATTTATACACTAGCTTGCACATGTGTATACAAATCCAAACCGCTATTGTGCTTGACGTATTGTTGTTTAGGGAGCTCAGCCATACTTGAATTACACGCGTCTCAGAACTTATGGCTACTTGAGAGTGTATTAAAATCCACTGCCTCTTTTCAGAATTGTTCATGTTAACTAATAACAACACAATAAGTGCATGTGGAAGTAGAAAGAGGAAGAGCGGCATGTTAAAAATTCATGTTTTGGTGTGTCTCTCCACAGGATAGAACTAACCGTGAGTAAGCAAAAGTGAAGTTAAAATTATGATGATTGAGAAAACTGTGATGATGAAAACAATAGGTCTTCACAAAAACAACAACAAAAAAAACCTTAAGTACATAAATCCTTAAAACAAATTAGTTAGTCGACAAGACTGTGTAACAAGAGACAGTAACCTTTTACTTTATTCCTTCCTTTCATCTGTTCCCAAATACCCAAATCCAAATCCTCTTTCCTTTTCTTCATCTAGACAAGCAGCTGCTGTCCTTCTCGCTCTGAATAGGAGAGCCCCAGAGAGAGAAGAGGATGAGTGTGACTAGACGCTACAGGTCAAAGGTCAAGACTCCATGTGCCAGATTTCTATAAGGCACATCAGTTCAGGCGAGTACACACTCACATATTAAATATACATACACAGCGCACCAAATAATCTTCCAAAAAAAGGTCATCCATTCTTTTTAAGTTTGATTAACATATTTCAAACAAATTCAGATAAGTAATGTGTTCAACGGTTATTAAATTTGCATTGTTTGCATTGTTAAATTTGCATCTCAGAGCTAAATGATTCAATTATATAATGTTGGGATTTATTTATGCCTTCAGAAAGACAAAAACATGACAAAGAAACTTACTCCATTGCTTGAAAGAATTATAATATTTATTTAATACATATTTAATATAATATTTTTTTATCATATAGTTTTAAATTGTTCATTATTTTAAGAGAGAAACAATATGATGGTAACAGCATTGACACAACCTAAGACTGCAGTAGTTTTTTTTTTATAATATAAATAATTCAAAATGTCATCTAAAAAACAAAAAAAAATATTAAGAGATAAAGACAAAATTCTAGCCTATTTTTCCATATTTTTTAAAGTTGGAAACACAGGGGTGGAACAGAATTATTTTATATTATTTATCCATTTTAAAACATTGTTTCAGATTTTTATTTGAATTTATGTTAGTTTATGCTATGTTTTTGTAATTTTATGTGCTTTTGTAATTTTTTTCTTAAATGTATTTTTATTTAAGTTTTATTTTTAATAATTCTATCATTCAGCTTTTATTTCAGTTAGTTGCCACTTGCCAGGGCAATATTACTATGTGTTTTAAGTTAATAATCTAATATTTAGATTTGACTTTATAGCTCTATTTCAATTAACAAAAACTAATTTTTAATAGTTTTAGTTTACAATAACAAAAATGGGATGGAGAGAAGCCAAACAAGGCATGATTGATTTTTGTTGATGTGTTTCCATATGAGGCTACTATAAAAATAATAAGATTCATTGCTTTCACTGCGCACAAAAAGTATTCTCGTCCTTTGATAAAGTTAAGATTAAATCACTGAAGTCACTTGAACTATTTAACGATGTCTTTAATAACCTTTCAAGGCCGGCAAGTTTCAATCCCTCAAGAAGCCTATGGAGTAGTATGCAAGAGTGATCCAGCTTTCACATTTCATCAAAAATATCTTAATTCATGTTCCGAAGATGAACGAAGGTCTTACAGGGTTGGAACAACATGAGGGTGAGTAAATACTGACAGAATTTTCATTTTTGGGTGAACTAACCCTTTAAGGAGAAATCAGCCATAAAACCTTCAGACGCACAATTGTTCATTTTACGCAGTAGCACTACACAATGAGGACACAGAATCCAAATCAGCTTTTTCTTTCCCTAAAACACACACCCACACACACGCTCATTGCTCGCTCGTTGCTGTGTCAAAGATCAAAGCCCAGGGGAGTGACCTCATTACCAAAGCCATGAGACTCTGAGGAGGAGGTGTCTCTTCTCAGCTCTTTCCATCCTTCCAAACGCCAATGATCCTTCAGCTATTAAGAAACAAAATGACACGAGGCACATGTTCATGCTCAGAGACCTCATCCTTGTGCAGAGGCACTCAGCTGAATTATGAATATGAATATCATAATGAATAATGAATGCAGGATAATGTTTTTTGTCCTGAAGCTGCAAAAAGGGATGAGACTTGCAGATGTAGGACAAGGGTTTTGATTCTACACTGGTTTGTGGTAAAGGTTGGCTTGTTTCTTTATCTTTCGATCATTTGAAATTTATTTTTACAATAAAGTTACATGAACTATACCGTTAGATCTATCACAGTTATTTACCGCATTGTAAGGAAAGGTTCTGTTAACCAATTAAACGTTTTTCACTGTAGCATTTTACAGTCTTTTACCGTTAAAATCACGATAATTTTTTACAGTGTGAATAATATACATTTTATATGCTGTCAATATTGTATGTTTTTAAGTAAATGTTAAAATGATAAAGAATACACTCATGAGATCAGTGTTTACAAATCCTTAAATCCTTAAAGGGAAATGTTTTTGTTAGATTTTTTTCCAACCTGATATCTACTTAAATTAAAGTAACAGTAACACAGGTAATACTACTAAATTAATAGCTACTCGGTGGAAAACCACAGTTTTCCACATGCACACAAATCCTACTGCTTTCCTTCTTGTGTAGAGCTTATTCACTTCTGATGAAA
Source organism: Hybognathus amarus (assembly GCA_030378365.1). Classification (NCBI taxonomy): domain Eukaryota; kingdom Metazoa; phylum Chordata; class Actinopteri; order Cypriniformes; family Leuciscidae; genus Hybognathus; species Hybognathus amarus. The sequence continues at coordinate 12,181 of JAQIUQ010002657.1, read as the reverse complement.
AGGACAGTTATTTCCTTCTCCACAGAAATAACAGCAAGAAAACACTTACACGTACTGAGCAATACTTTCCAGGATATCCATTCCACTGAAGCTCATAAAACTATGAAAACAAAATGCCGACTCAAGAGGACCAACGTCTGTTTCTTTAGAACTCAGAGAATGACATTTAATTTGAAGTTTACCAAAACATTGTATCTTCGCATTTATCTTTATTTTCCCGTATAGCTCAAATGGTAGCTAGCAATTGACAAAATCATAGTATTTGATTATTTGAAAATTATGCTTTGGATAACAGCTTCAGGCACAGTCTTTTTTAGCAGATATGGTGTAATGATGTGATCTAGAGCACCATGATTCATGGTGCCTAGTGCTTTATATCACACATTGGAGAAATCCAGAAATAACAACTTTATATCACACATTGAGAAATCTGGAAATAACAACTTTTAGTGAGTTTGTAGTCAAGGGTTGACTGTCATCCTTTGATTTATACATGCACTGAAAAACAAACCAGAAACAGAGATAATCATAAGATAGACGTAAGATGTGATAATTTTACTCCAGTAAAAGTATAAATGGGCCCAATCTTTTTTAATTTCTTCTTGAGTAAAAGTACAAAAGTACTTAATTTTGAATGTATTTAAGCATCTAAAGTCAAATTACTTATGAAAATGGACTTAGGTTATTGCTCAGTCTCTGACATTATTATGAATTATGAGCTAGCTAGCGCACTTAGCTATCCTAGCTAGCTATCCCGGCTCAGGGTGGTTACATAAGGTATGCAGAGTTGTAGAAAGTCACCGAGCACCACAAAGAAACACCAGCTGCCTTTTACAGTTCCTCCTGAACCAAAATAACAAGCTTATGCTGTGTTTACACCATGTCGATAACCATAATTACAAGATGGCAACCCGTAATGTTCTACCCGGAACTTCAGACTCCGATTTAAGTGTTTCCATGTCAACACTATCAATGCTAAAATTAAACTCCAGCAGTCAGGTGGTACAAATAGAGCTCTGCAAGTTGTTTATCTTCATTATTATTGTAATTGACCCTTCGCTAAGCCACGCCCAAAACCGCCACTGGCCAATCGGGTCTTAGCAGACCGTAACTATGCGCGGGAGGAGGTCTGGCAAGCTTTCGAAGCGAGGGAAACATGCTGAAGCATTGTGCGTATGGATTGTGCAAATCTGATACCGGTATACTGAAAGTTTGGACAGGGAGAGGAATAGTTTTCCTTCCAGAAAATCTAAAAGTCAAGGGGAAAAATGATGGGCGCATGATCAAGCAGTGTGGGACACCCACTACCGGTAAATGTCGACATGATAAACAAAAACACCTAACGTTATTGGAACGCTTGGAAATATTGACGGTTCTTTGTTCATAATGATATAACATAAAATAAGACGATTAAAGACAAGACAAAGGCTCACTGACATACTTTAAAATATATTTCAGCATTTTGTTAATCGACGTCCTACTAATGTTACCCCTGACTAAGTTACTTTAACCCAATCCGAATCGCGGCTCTCTCGGTATTAGTTTTTGTTCCACAAGATTTATGGATAAACTGTTTGATTTATAATTATTAGGATTTTCACATACCCTGCTGTGTATGAACATAGTTGTTCTTCAATTTGTGTCTTTCTCATTTGAACGGTCAGCATATGAGGCGGTTGCTGCTTGCGCTGGGACAATAACGTTAGGCTTTAGCTTCAATTTTTGAGAAATTATTCTCTAATCGGTTGCATATGTCGTGAATATATCCCCGAATGCAACACTGCAGTCCCTTTTGTCTCGCTCTCTCAGATATTTCACTTTTTCGCCGAAAATGACTAATTATCTCATTGGGAATGTCTAGACACCGGTGCAGACACACTGTAATGAGATGTGCCAGCCACGAAAAGCTTGACAGGCGTAGCCAACAGTAACTAGGGAGGGCGGGGCTTAGGGAAGGGTCAATTGCATGCTTTGAGACATTAATTTAACACTGTCACTTTGCCGACTCTGCTGTGTGCGTTCATGTGTCTTGAAGGAGGCGTGGCTTTGGAGAGTATTCTGAAGGGAGGGTGGGATCAAAACAAACAGTCACTGAGGCATATAAGAGAGGTACGAAAAAGTATGAATGAGATTGTATTTTTTTGAGATTGCAATTTCATACGAGTTAGCCACAAAATTGGCAAAACGAAACTGGTTTATCGAAAAAAAATCCAACTCAAATAAATGAAATCCTCACAAACAGGACATAGCTACCAGGCCAGGTGAAAAGAAAATTGTGCTTTTTTGGACATACTAGAGAGGTGGTTGATTATGATTTCATTTTTCTAACTTTAGTTAGTGTGTAATGTTGCTGTTTGAGCATAAACAACATCTGCAAAATTACAACGCTCGAAGTTCAAACAAACAGAGATATTTGCTTTTAAAGAAATACTTTAAGAACTTCAACAAACGGCTGGTATGGACTTCATTCCTCATGGGTTAGTGACATCAGCAACCCTTACATTTACATAAGCCCCGCCCCCGTGAACACAGTCCATGTTGAAAGAGGAAGAGTTGTTGTTGAAAAACACATTTGTGAGTCAGCTCAAATTGTAGCATTATTCTTTTCGCCATGCAATAGCATGTCACTCTGTATGCATTTTACAACAGTTCCTATGCAAGCAATTTGATAGATTTTCATGACAGAAAAAGATAATTAAAGATAGTTAACTCCACATCAGCAACATAAATCCATCAACTAACCATTCAGAAATGTCCTGTTGCATTCTACATGTTGTCACTTCTTAGTCTCTCCATCATTGTCTGACTCTGGGTTAAATATAAGGCCCCGTCCACTGCGTTTTCGTTTAAAAGCGGAGAATTGAAAACGAAATACGATCTCCGTCCACACCAGCGTTTTATCTGCGTATTAGAAATGATCTCAGTCCACATTAAAAAGACTGAAAACGCAGATCACGTGAGCATTCACCAACACTGGGCATGCGCGTGCCGGTGTAAACAGTAGTTGACGAATCAGGGAAGGAGACGTCATGACTGTTAACACCCAATCATAGAGCCGAGCGTGAGCCTCAGCGTCAGCGTTTCTGAAGTCCTTCGTTTTGTCTCGTCCACACTAAAACGCAAAACGGAGCTGCAGCGTTTCTAAACTTCTCCGTTTTAGGTCTTCATTTTCCCGTTTTAGTCTGGACGGGAGGTGCAAACGTAGCAAAAGGTCTCCGTTTTTAAACGAAAACGCAGTAGTGTGGACGGGGCCTAAAAGGCAGAACAGTTTATGATAATTTAGTGCATGTCTGTGTGAGGTAATCCGAGCTGCTACACACACACAAGCTCTTGAAGCTCTGCCCACTGTGTCGATAGCAGCAGCTCATTTGCATTTAAAGGGACAGACACAAAACGCGAAACACTGCGTTTTGCTCCCTTCAAAAGTTGAGAACTTTAACACGCTAATATAAAATTTAATATATTGAAATTGTACTATACTAAGTGCATATTAAAAAGTACATAATCTCTTGAACAAAATATATTATAACAAAGATCAGTGAAATGCTATGGCAGAGCCATTATACGTTTTTTGTAGAACATTTCAGTTACCTGTATTACTGAAAAATACACTGAATATTACATCACAATGCAATTTTCTGAAAACTACAAATAAAGGTTACGGAAAAACAATGTGCAGAAGTGAATAATGCATAACGTCATCTATCATGTTCAAGTGGACAATCACTTCTTTGAGTATGACTCGCATTTTCTGCAACTGAGGGCTTGTGGTTCGGACACTGTATATTTAAAGACCAATGCAACTTACAGAGAACAGGGTTCAATAAAGTCACTGACAGTTATATGCAGCAATTAAGCAACCTGTGAGTACATGTTGTAGATAATTGTGGTTTATTTAAACCTAGGGTATTTCCCATGAGCGTGTTTATTGTGATCATGCTGGTATACACTCTCTTCGCCTCTGTTAAAATGATTTAAGGAGTTTATAAGTGCAAAATATGCTAGGACAACAAGAACAAGTGACTTGCAGCTTTACCAAAAAACAATTACTGTAAATAAACAGATATTTACATGAATGACTCAAATGAAGAACAAATTAGACACCTGAAATGGATACATTGCTAACATTTTCCTACTAAGACTGACCGAATCGCCTTTCAATAGGCCTGATTCAAAAAATCTCTATAAGTGGTATGAGATTAAACCACCCCCAAAAAACGACAGTGTTACCCCTTTTGCTTTTTTTTTTTCGAGGTGAGAAATTAAGTTTCTCCAATCTTCTTGAAACTCTGGATTCTGATAAGAGGGCCATGAGACTTAGACCTGAGTGCCAAAATGGAGTCTCTCAGACCCTTCCAGAGCTGAGATATTGAGATCTGCGTAGCATTTATGCCATTACAAATATCTCAATATCTCAGCTCTGGCAAATGGCCTAGAGCCTCATTTTGGCACTCAGGTCTAAGTCTCATGGCCCTCTATGCAGAATCCAGAGTTTCAAGAAGATCAGGAGAAACTCAAAACCCCACCCCCCCACCCCAAAGAAACGACAGTGGTACCCCTTTTGTTTGTTTTTTTTGAGAGTTGAGAAATTAAGTTTAAACCCTGGACTCAGATTTCACTTTTTCTTCAAGCAGCTGGTCTGAAAAACAACAAATATTCATATTTTTAAAAAGAGAGATTAGTGTAACTAAGTATGTATTTATTGATAGAAATATATTAAAATGCAATCTATGTATTTCTAATGCACTTCAAATGTTGGGAATACAAATGTTTTATTAACATACTTGAATTTCAAGTATATTTTTTATACATTTAATACTACCTTTTTTATCTGGGTGATCAGTGGATTTTGATTTCTCCAGCTCAAAAAAAAAAAAAAAAAGACAGTAATGTTTTTCTTAGAGATAAACATCTGACATGCTTCGGAATGTAATAAAGGTAGTAAAAGTAAAACATTCTGTGTTTATTTGTCAGAGAAAACTTGTTTAGACCAGCAAATGGTGCATTTTAACACAAAGGAAGATATTTGGAAGAATGTCGGTAACTGAAACGGTTAACACAGTCTCATCTCAAGAAGTCATATAACTGACGTCTTAGGACGTCTTTTGACCATACGTCAATATCCGCCTTTTTAGGGTACCCTTAGACGTCGGTTAGATGACAATCCTGGGACGTCATACAACTAACGCTTTACCTTTAACGTCAGTTAGGTGACAGGGTAGGTTTAGGTCTGGGGTAGGGTTAGGATCCAGATAGCGTCATCTAACCGACGTTTAAGGGTACCCTGAAAAGGCGGATATTGACGTATGGTCAAAAGACATCAGTTATATGACGTCTTTGGATGAGACTGCGCTGAAAGCGGTTAATTGACTTCCATACAGCAGGAAAAAAAAATGACAAGGGAAGTCAGTGGTGTAGTACATCGACTGTCATCAGTACACAGGCATGTACACAGAGACGTAAAGTTATTTTTAAGATTATGTGGAAATGATTTGAATATGCATGAAAAGAAATCTCTTTGGTATGATGGTGAACTTGTTGCTTATGTAAGTGGTTCTTTAGGGGAAGGGCGCTAATGTTACACCCCGAAGCCAAATACTTAACCTCATTTGCCTCATTACATCTCTTGCCAACAGATAATATGGAAACTCCAAGCAAGGTAGCTCAGCCTGAAAAATCCTGTCACGATACTGAAACTGAAGGCCATTATTATCGGAAACGTTTACCGTGCCAGTTTGAATCAGAGAAAACAAACAGGGAGAAGCTCTAATTGGTGTGTAATGCAGGTCAGTTGTCCCATCATCCATCAGGGCCATCATGGAGTGCATCATCCGACATCATGCGCACTGTTCAGAAAGCATAACATCATTGAACAAGAGCCAGCAGAGGAGGAGAGGGTCCAGATCAAACACAAAGCTGTAACCACACATGACATGAGCGGCAAAAAGAGCAGTCACACTTCTAACGAAAGGCGGTGGGAGAATGACCCATTTACCCAGCATGCTCTGGGGGGCTGAAAGGAAAAGCCTGTCTTATGATGCCAGTATGCAAAGTAGGTTGGATGTGAATGGAAGAAGGAAAGGAACGGGGAAAGAGGTGGCTCACTGGCAGAAGAAGGTCTAGGTCAAAGCTGGCACTGAATGTATGGCATCCGCCCTTGGCCATATTTTGAGGGCAGAGCTTGTAAGGTTCCCCCTCATATTTATGGCCTCCCAGGCGTTGGCCTGAAGAAAGGGAATGATATATTATCACTAAAGTAGTGCCTTTGCAGATTATGGCATGAGAAGGCATTTCCCTACAAGGCTGAAGGAACCACACACAGAAAGTATTGAAGCATCTCTTTAAATCTGAAATATCTTATAGGTCAATTTTTCCACACTTTTAACACTTTACAATACGTGTGCACTAATATGCATTAATTCATGCTTAGACTAATGCACAGATAATCATGAATTAATGTATAACTCATGAAGAACTAAACCATTAATAAATGATTACTGCATCAGCAAATAATAAGTCAATATGATTAATAGATTAAGTAATACACGAATTGCTATTAATTCAATGTTGTCATTGTGTATTAATTCCTTAATAACATATTTTATTAACTAATAGTGTAAATTAATGTGTTAATTACTACAATTAGTCAAAGCTATGCACTTCAACTTCCAGTTGCCTGCTTTAATTAATCATTAGCTAATGATTTGCAAAGGCATCATTATGTTATGACTTTACTTGTTGGGGCACATCATTATTAACTAGTCATTTAGTGATTGTAGTAATTTGCACATGAATTTGCACTAACAATTCAGTAATTAATGATGTATTAATGCGTATTAGTGTACCTGTCATATTATCTCAAAGTTAAAATACAAGGCTTTGGCTCATGTCATGGTAATTAACACTATTAGTTAAAAAAAATGAGTTATTATGGAATTAATCCACAATTACATATTTAATTAATAACAATGAATGTATGAACTAATATATTAACCTTACTGCATCTTAATTAGCTTCCTAATGTGGTAATCGTTAATGAATAGCTTAAATAATCATTAGTTACACATTAATTCAGTATTATCTGTGCATTAGTTAAGCATGAAATTAATGCTTTATTAGTGCACACAGTATTGGGTAAATTTGCAAATTTACAAAAAGTAAACATTTTTCTAAAAGAAGCAACAAACAAGATATAAAATTTATATATTGTGGGTTTTTTATTGGATTAAGCACGCTAAGCATGACAGACGGAGTAGTATGATGATCGTTCTTGCTATAGGAAATAACTGATATGTGAGATAACTGTTCACGAGTTTCATCTGTTTGGATGTGGACATAGATGTAGGCAATGGGGTGCAGCTTGGTTGAGAGCTAACGGTTGAATCGGTAATTTCTCCTTCAATCTTCATCTTTGGCTTTTTGTCGTTAAGGGACAAGACAATGCAAGAAGCATAGAATGGGAAGGGCAAAGACAAATGGCATATGAGTTTTCTCTAAGAGCAAAAAATGCTAAATTTGAGTATATAATCAGCACTGAGCTGGAGGAAGGGGTCTAGTAGATAACAAAGGTGTAACAACAATAGCAGGGGGATGTGTCCTCTAGTTTTAAGCTGTGTTTAGTTGGGGGTGCGCAGGACACGTGCCACTCTTGGTAGGAGGGGACCGGGTGGAATTGAGGGAGCACAGCCAGTGGTGCCCGATCCGGCCCTTTGCTTTGTTCTGCCAGCTGTTGGTGTCACGGTCAACACCCGAGAATCAATGGACCCCGCGAAGGGACAATCGCCACCTAATACTCATTAACAGATCTCTGCTATAGGGAGGGGTGGATTGATTTTGTGGTAGTGATTATCAAACATAAATGTTTTATTAAAAGTGCTCTACGGGAGGATTTTTAGGGCAAAAATAATTATAAAATTACATTATTGAGTGTTCAAAAAACTGCTCTGCATTTAACTTGCAATTTGTGTTTCAAACACAGATGGCGATAGTGAGGCCTAAGATCGCATAGTGCAGCAGTGATTGATGATTATTTCTCTAGCAGAAACCTACATTTACTATTATAAACTTAAGAATCATAAGAAATATGTACTTTTGCTCATAGTTGTGAAAGAGAAAAGACATGTTCTCCATTCTTTCCAGCACTCAAACAAACAAAGATTTCAGTGCAATGACAAAGAAAAGAAGCTGGTATTCCAATTGACTATAGGCTATAAATAATAACCGCAATGAGGCATGTACTGTCAGGCTGCATGAGGCTTATAGGTTTGCATGCTGTTTGGTAGGCCTATAACTTTAAACTTTTAGAAGTCGTTTGTGAATGCTTGACAGTGTTTTATAATCGTTGTAAAATGGAAAGAGTTCAGGACTTTATAATGGTAAATGAGCAATTTTAATCACAAAAATCACGAAAAATGTTTCCATTTAATGGAGGCATCATTTTTGCAGTCATGAAATTTTGAGGACTGTTTTCATTTCCCAGAAATGGATTCTCTCAGGAATGTAGCCGCGGCGCAATTTGCGTTCTGCACTTGAAGAAAAAAAAAATCTACTCTGTTTTTCTGAATTAACGAGTTAATTTTCCATGAGAAAAAAATATTTTTTGCTTCTGTTTTTCTGACTTAAATCGAGTTACTTTTTCATGAGAATTTTTTTGCTCTGTTTTTTCTGAATTAATGAGTTAATTTTTCATGAGAAAAAAAGTTTTTGCTCTGTTTTTCTGAATTAACGACTAATTTTTCATGAGAAATTTGTGCTCTGTTTTTCTGAATGAAAAATTAAGTCATTAATTCAGAAAAACAGAGCAAAAACTTTTTTTCTCATGAAAAATTAAGTCGTTAATTCAGAAAAACAGAGCAAAAACTTTTTTTCTCATGAAAAATTAACTCGTTAATTCAGAAAAACAGAGCAAAAACTTTTTTTCTCATGAAAAATAACTTCGTTAATTCAGAAAACAGAGCAGATTTTTTTTCTTCAAGTGAATGCAATACGCCACCGTAGGAATGTCCTAGGTTTTTGAGCAGCAGTTTTACGAGTGAACTAAGGTCTGTGGTTAACATTAGTCTACTGGAAGACTTTTTTTTAAAGTAAGTTGTTAAGTAAAAAACTACCACAAGAATGTAAGTTTATGTGCTTGACAAATCAGACAATCAGTTTAGTCCTTTATAGCAAGCAACTCGAACACTAACGGTTTTAAAAAAATCACATTTGAGACTGTGTGTAATTTATGTTGTAGATGTAAATTTTAAATTCTGAAGTCTTTTTTCTGTCTGTGTTCAAAGCAAACAAGCCTTTGTATTCACATTAAACAAACAAAAGCCCATCTTAACCATAAAGAGTAGAGAAAATGAGGCGAAACTCTAATGTTTTTTTGGTAAAAGCCACGTAGTCTGGTGCTTCAGTAGCGCGGCTGCCATTTTGGAGTGAAAATTCCAACTGGAACAGCACAGAAAAAAAAAGCATTATTAGTGAGTGAGTATTTCCATTTTGTGCAAATTTACACATTTACTACTATTATTAGTTACCAACTCCACTAGGCCTGAAATGAATTTTGTACGTTTTAATCCACTGGATCATGCTATAAAACATGACGTATTGCTGTGTCCATTATCCTATAACTAAGATTGTAAGACGGGCTTTGACCATTACATTGCATCTCCTTATTTTGCTCGTCACATTTGAAGACATGTTCAGTCAGACACAAATGAGGCTCACTGCTGCCATCTAGAGGCTTCTGAAGCTTTTCACAATCACTCAAACTGAGCCGAGCTCTTATGCTATTTCTGTCTGTGTCTACAACTGGTGAGACAGCTTTAGTCTGAGTTGCATCCAAAGAAAACTATCCCAAATTTGTCATGCATTTTTTTTTTTTGTCGTTGCTTTGAGCTAAAAGTGACAGTGACAGCCCATAATCAAGGTGTCGTCGTCTACACACAGTAGCTGTTTCAGATGGTTGGTTATGGTTATGAGAGGGAATTAGGATGTCTATAAACCAAGCACTGTTAAATCAATAGTTTAAAAATAACTTAAGCTCGATCATATCATCGGTGACATTTTGCTGATATATTACGTTGGGAACTTGTGATGGGTAAAATATGACGATAAGAAACATTTCAAAACAAAAGTACTGCTGCTCTCCTGGTTATGAGGTATTATTTATTTATTTATGCATCTACTTTTTTGGTTTTACATACATTACATATTTTAGCTCAACTTTTTGTCATTTTTAACTTAGCTTAAATTTCAATTGTAAACATTATACCATTTTAAATATTTTATAGGCCTATGGATTTTATGACTGGAAACTACTTTCTAATACTTTATTTATAACAATAATAAAATAATATTAAAAATTGTATTATTATTATTTTTTATAATATGTGTAATATGAAAATACAGCATCCCATTCACATAGAAGCACAGTTTTTATAGAAATGGTGTATTTTTATTTTTAAACAATATATTTAAGATTGCACATAGCAAATAGTTACGACACATACGTTTTTTTGTGGTATTCATCTGTGTATCATTGCCTTAACTCAAGACTCACATTGATTTATTTTTATCTTTTTACAAATAAAAGGAGCTACTTCTCTTGTTTCTAACTGTATCTACTGTACAGACAGGAGATTGTCATATTTTTTGGTACAGTAAAAAAGAGCAAGAGAGACAGAGAAACCCACAAATACTCCCTGGAATTATGCTAAGTCAACACAATGTTGCTCACCTTCTTCACTGGGACTGGGACAGGGAGGGGTGCAGTTAGTATGGGGAGACTGGGGTGCTGCTGACTCATCTGTTGTTGTTGCTAAATCTGCTAAAAGGGATAGATGATTCAATATGAATATACTGCTAAACGTTTCCCTGCACTTATTAAATGTTGATGAAATGTAGGCTAACACTAGCCTGCAGCTAAGTTAGCTAACTTATTTCACTATCAGACAACAGGTTTACCACTCACAGACTAAAGGCTACTCACCTTTCTTTGTGAAAACTGGGCTCCAGAACGACAGCCTTTCTTTAGTCTTTCCTCTCTCTCTTTCCTTTTCTTTCCTTTTTCTGGAACCAGATTTTATTTACTATTCAACATTATGGTCTCTGTATTTCTAGCGCACCTGCGCTTTCACCAGTGCATGATTAACTGTCTGCTAAACACCGTACTAACGATGCACGCACTTAGGCAGGACCAGAACCAGTTTTCATGCGGATACATGGGGGTGGTCGGCTCAATATGGGATATTGCTTTTTGGTCAATGGGATATTTAACTTTATTGCAAAATAAGACAGAGGTACATAACTTATCAGAAAAGATTACCTGGGCAAAAAAATTGTTAAAAGACTTGCACATTTCGATTGTTTTTAAAGCCTTCTTGATACGAGTTAGAGATAATCCCAAAGTAACGTTGTACTTGCAAGCGTTTCTAGCTAAGACGTATGGTCAAAGACATCGTTCAATTTATTACTAATTTGAAATATACTCAATGATGATATTTTATATATATATATATATATATATATTTTTTTAAATGTTTACCTACTTGATGGGCCCCCTGTGCATAGGGCCCTTGGAATTGTCCTGAACTTTTCCCCCTGAGACCGCGCCCCTGCCTCAAGGGCATCCAAAATGTGGGTGTCTTTGTTTCTGCAATAGTTTTCAATTTTGACATTTTTAGGTCAAACCGTTCATGTCTATCAGTCATATAATGGAGGACTATGGTCACCACCTCAAAGAGCATGCGCAGAGAAGTCCAAGTTAAACATGATTTAATGACTCTTAAAATGTAAGTACACATTGATGGCCTAAAGACACGAAAACGAGCGGTTTGTGTCAGGAGACAAACAGTATTTATACAGGGTTTCCGGGGTCTTAAAAAGTCTAAAATTCTGAACTTTTAAATTTAAGGCCTTAAAAAGTCTTAAAAACGGCTAGATTTTTATCTGAGGTCTTAAATTTGATTTAGTCAGGTCTTAAAAAGATTTTACCCTTCGTTCATTTGCCAAAACTCTGGCCGCAGAAAGTTATTACAAAGTAGCAAAAAAAGTATTGAGTTCGTAGCCTACAAACGCAGAGTCTCTAGTGCAGGGTTCAAACCGGTTCAAACCCGCCGCTCGCGCGCTAGCATTAGCTCGTGGCTTGATACCAGGTTTGCGCTCAAGTTAGTTGGGATAGGCGCCGAGATCATCC